>JASANE010006170.1:0-95269 GCA_030248225.1 Trileptium ribeirensis | reverse complement strand
AGAAGTCATCTTCAAGTGTAGAAAATTATGCACAACTTCAAAATACGTAATGCATGAGTACCTTTTAGGTGCGTACATTAAGGTTGTTCTTTTGTTAAAACCACTAACTGATTCCGCGCCAGAATTCGCGTTCAGATTTTTGCCATTCGTACTAGCTTTTTTGTGAACGCGAAAATGGGCTCTGTGATGAACGAATAAAATTCGCGTTCGCACATATTGGTTCGTTTCGTACGTTTGTCCGCGTTCACCAAATGAGATTTCTGAATAAGACAGTCGTGTTCAAAATCTGTTTGTGTATTATAACATACGAGGAAACGGGATTGGTAATCTCGTTTTCACTTGTAAGTGGCCAGCAAAGTGCGATGTTCAATCGCAAAATCGCTGATTCACGAAAAGCGATTACGCGTTGCTGTATCACAAATCGTATATGCGAACATAAGATAAAATGGTGATTTGTTCACGTTCATCACTTTTACGAACGTCTACTGACTTGACAAAAGAGCATCCCAAGTGTACTCACTTACGATGGAGTCATGCATAGGTAGACAACAATGTTTGACAGATATGATAGTCCTAAGCATAGAGTTTACGCATTGGTACCATTACGAACATGGCACAGTTTTAAATTCTGCGTTAGTTTCACAAGAGTGCATTAGGGAAAAGTGTGACGCTTCCCTCCGCTTTCACATATAAACCCGCGTTTGATGACGCGTTTTCGGCCTCTGCTTCCCCCCAGGGTTTCTAGATCTTCCCTTGCCCCCCTTCCCCAAAAAAAATTATACATTCCCCTCAAAAACTGGAGGGGTTTGGGGCATCTGGGCCCCCAGGAAACTGGGGGTGAGGCCGCCAACGCCCGCGACATCAAACACGGGCTGACATATGAGTGCAGGGAAGTGTCATACTCTTCCCTAATGCATTGTTGATATTGCACATAAGTATACATATAGAACAGTCTATAATTCGTAAATATATCAATTAGTTTTACAAACCATTGGCTTTACCCCAAAATTTGCCTAACTATGCGCATCTTTTAAATAAATCAGTTGGTTTTACACATTATTTGGATATAGGTCTCAGCGTAAGACATTAGCTTTGCCCATAGTTGAACACGCTAGCCTGAATATTATGACACTCATCAACATAAAGCACAACCAGCCTGAATGTATGTCACGGTGCGTTTCGCGTAATTTAGCACATCATTTCGTCACTAGACGGTAAACCTGTACCACTTCATGAAATGCGTAAGGGGGCAGGAGTAACTGTTCCCTTGAGAAATGGGTAAGTTTCACTACTGCGCGACAAGCACCGCAAAAAACCATAGGCTTAAAATGGACAAGCTGATGAGCGTAGTGCCGTTCAGTAAGTTATGAAGCTGGTTTTACATGTAAGTTTGGCACATAAAACAGCTACGTTTATGTTAGTTTATATACCAGTTTTACGTACGGGTTTAACACAAAATAATACATGCAACAATACACAATTTTGCAAATGTTGTATCTGTTAGTTTTACTCCAACGTTGGTATTACCCATTAGATTTGCACATAAGTTCGAAGAACTTTGCAAAAATATAATCAAATTTTATACCAATCGTGCAATTCATTTTTTGCGCACATACGTGCCAAATATTCATACATTCTGAGCTTGAAATAATACAAACACCGTTTATACCGGTTTCACAACTATGTGTATAGAACTGCATAATACTCATACACCCCTGTTTCCGTCTTACATTTTCAATTAATATTTTTACCCAAGCTCGGAATGCTTTTTAACGTTTTGCAGAACCGCAAAGCACACCGAAAACGTGAAATGATTTTGTTGCAGCAATATGTAACTGCTTTGAATATTTTGTGTTATTAAAAATTTCGTTGGATCTGTACACGGCATCTCACAGGATAAATTCGGTTTATTTTAAATCGCCAAGAAAGCTAGTGTTGCATAGTTGCTGACATGTATTATATAAAAATTTTATTGAGCAATGCAATACCTCGGCCGCACTGTGTGCAAAAGCGGCTCAAGCGATGCTGAGGTAATAAACCGCGTTTCCAATGCATGCGCAGCTTTTAGTAAAAAAACAAGACGTTCGAAAGATGTTACCACGAACACAAAGCTCAGCGTTTACAACGCGTCCGTCCGGCCCATACTCTTGGTGCAAACGGCACATAGTCTGTGAAGCTCAGCGACATACGTCACATAGGCGTTTTCTAAACTTTCTCCAGATGGAGAAACTTCGGAATCCCGAAGTTTGACCGTCTAACGAATGATATTCTAAGAAACCGTGCGGATTATCTGCTGTCTAGCTATGATCTACTAAAGCAGGTACGCGTTAGACTATGAGGTAATTACACCCCGGATTAAGTACACACGCACGCCCAGGCGACTTGCAGCGACAAAGGCTCCAGCACTCTGAACTTCACCAAGGGGCTGTGTCGTCGTATCTTGAACGCGACAGGTCACGTAGAACTGCGACACAGTGGTCCGTGACAACTCAGTTTCGATCAGCAATTTCTAATTTACAACTGCAAAAAGAATTTTTCCGCTAGTAACCATTTGCTGGAGCTACTGAGCAAACCCATACAACATTTGTATGTCATCGCACACGAGCTAAAATTTTGTAGCGACGCCTTTTCTTATAATATTGTACATTATTTTCTTTATTCTGCGCTGAGGCATAGCATTTTTCTATGTAGGTTGGCATTTCGTCCAACAACCCTGCGTATCTTACGCAGCTTAATAAATATAAATTGAGTCTATTTAGGAACAGTTAAAAATGATCTGATACAACAAACGAGATATAATTGTTTGACCATATGAATGCATTATTATGTATATTAATATTTCATATAATACCAATTTGGACGATCAAAAGTTGGAAACTAACGCAATATTTTAGGATCCTCGACGAAGTCAGACAGTCCTATCTTTGTGGTGACACAAATATCGTTCATGTTAGACTTTTTTGGAGTGGAGATCAAGTCCGAATATTGGGACATCTAAAGGACGGAAGCGGACTGCCGACTGGAAGCGACCAAAATGAAGAGCACTCGAGACGTGAAGGAGATGTCAAGAGGGGTTGGAGTTCGATTTCGGTGAGATTGGATGGCGTAGATGGTTTCACGGTGCCTTCACTGTGATGGCGTCTTTGGCTACCCATCGGGACATATGGACGAGCCTAATTCAGATGGTGATGGCAAACCGCATCAGCAGAGTCTAAAGATACCAGTAAGATTATATATAATATATTACATATATTATATAAATAGCAATATATATATGTGTGTTAATAATAATAATCATATCCAAGGATTTGTTGCCCAGAGTCTAAAAATTAAATTTACGCGGATTTTGTTCTCAGATTTTTAAATAAATTTTTAAGAATGGGTTTGTTGCTCAGATTGTATAATCACTTTGATTTTTTTAAAATAAAGTCTTGGTGTATCAGAATGAAAAATATATAGCTTTATAGATTGATTAACCCTTGTAGTTATTGTGAGGACAGTGGGGAATATCTAAAAGTGGAATATTCGAAAACTATGGAGTGAATAATCGAAATTACGCACATTTAATCATACTAAAATTCATGGGCATTATAACAGGCGCGCGGACAGAGGAGTTCCGCACCCTCCGTCCGTCATTAGTTATTGGCGAACAATAAAACACAAATTATGAAAATAAAATGAATAATGAAATGAAAATTCCTATTATATGTTTTATGCCAACACGGGTGCATGTTTTATCGAAGTTTTCTGGAATTTTGGGAAACCGACGCCTATGTTCATTTGGAGATATAACCTTTTAAGAAGTAGTTTGGTCAGTGAAGAGCTAACGTTGGTTATTCATTTGTATTAAATCGTCGATTAGACTTTTGAAGAAGACGTTGTGTGGCGGCAGCATTAGTATTAAAACGTATTTCGAAACAGTGAACGTGAACTTAAATTGTTCAAACCTTGTTCTAAAATTTTACTTGAATAAACATGTGCATTTCACATGTTACATTGTAATGTTAATAAGGATTCACCTTGTATATATTACATATTTTATGCCATACTTAACATTATGCAATGATTATATAAACAATTGAAAAACTATGAGAGTATTATAAAATCCAGCATTATTAATATCTCAAAATATTTTACTGCAGTATATTAAAAAGCGTAGGTAAACGTGATATATAATTTGAAGTCGGAACGGCAAAAACCTTCAGACATCGCAGCCCAAGATTTAAAGGACAGAGATTTAAAGTCGTCGAGCGGCTTTCACCTTTGAACGACATCAACGTTAGTATAACAACTGTCTCGAGTTCTTGCATGCCTTTATAGATACAAGCATTTCATTATCGCGTTCCGATATATGTAATACATATAATTATATATATATATATATATGATAATACATATTTATATAAAATATATATATGAATATATATAAACTATATATTGACATATAAAATGTGCTCATATACACGTAAAAGTGTATACATAATAAATATAAATCTATATATTTACATAAAAATAACATATATAACATATATATATATTTAATAAGTATACATATGTATATATATGATAATGGTATATTTTATAAATATGTGAAAGTATATTATTTATACTTAAATACAAATCGTATATTATATTATTTGGGTATATGTACAGAGATACATATGTTAACTTATAAATATATACGCAAATATAAACTATATGTATGTATATAATATGCCTATTGTTCTAGATTGTCAATTAGCTAATCAAACGTCGTTTATTAATAATAAATAGAAAATAATAATAATAAGGATATACATGATTTGGATGATTTCGAAGCTTTTATCCTAGAACAAAAAGCATTTCACAACTCAAGACAATTTTCAAGTGAGGCTGTACATTGAGCAGAGATAAAAACAACAACAGAGAATATAAAACATATTACCTATGCGAATACAACCACAGTCGAGAAGCAAGCAAAACTGCGCTAAAAGGAAGGTAAAGACGGGTGGCCGTGCCAAGGATACACACACACATACGTGCACAGACAACAGACATGAGTAGAAGATAGATTGATTGCAGTCGAGGTCTACTAATAGCAAGGTGAACGAATGTGTGGTATCACGGTGTCGTGTGGTCGAATGGGTTCGGAGATCGAGTCTAATCAATGATTTGCATTAATTCAGTCATCTATACAGGTCACAACTCACCTAGGTGTTGCAACCGGGGCACCACGCTCCTGCGGGGTCATTGAGCAACCAAGTTTGTTTTATACAATTATGAGACCGGATCAGAGAAATAGGAAATACGATCATATGGGGTTGATAAATGCTCATATATTGCCCGTGTTTTAGAAGAAAAGAGTGCGTGCAGCTATCGGATTTTTCTCAAATACCGCTCGATTGGGCTAAACATTCTTTTCTATTCGTCTGTAGGATGCGTAATACTTTCGTAGATTTATGGATTTTGCAAACTTTATTATTCGAGCTGTAATGCTATGTAGTTGTGCACCTAGCTTTGTGAATTGACCTGCTAAACATGGGTCGGATTTCTCACAAAACCAACAATAATTGGACAACAATTTGATTTTGGCCAATTAAGCAACATTTTCTTGTATAACTTGACAAATGCATCAGTTTCAGAAATTGCACAAAAACGAGAGCTAGAACTTTGTTGGTATGCATTTTGTAACAGCGGCCATTTTTAGCATTGATCTATAAGATCCCGGAACACTGCAAGCGAAACTTTCTAAATTTTGATAAATTTTCATATACCCGAGTGGGAGTACGTTAACGTTTGACATGAAGTACGTTGCTTCTTATTACCAAGCCTTCAGGGACGCTCCAGGAGACTAATAATGTAAAATTTTGAGACCAGAAATAGTAAAATTTGAATTTGATTATTAAGCCCAGAGATCGGTTATGCGTATAGGTGTAGAACTGGATTGGTGAATACCTTTAACAACAATTGTATTTGTGCAACTTACATCGTAACATTCAAGACGCTTTAATTTGTAATTTTTCATAAAAGTTGTGATTAACAAACTTTAAAAGATTTATTATTTTGGCGCGCAAATCAGCAAAAAAATAAAGATCCAGAGCTTTTACCATATCCTGTAAATGATCGTAGCGTTTTTGGTTATTAATCTATTACGGGTCTACTGTTCTGTTTATGTGTCTTTAATGTGATTTATGAAGCTTGATTTAGAAATGTGCAATGGTCACTGATCACTGACTATAATATCGCTTCGTTTCACCGCGTTGGGCGGGTGGAAAAAGTATATATCTTGAGGAAACAAGAATCAACGATGTTACTATTTATTGGATTGTTAGTAAATTTTTAGCGTCATGTTTTTCTTCAGATACTAAACGCTAAATCTTTTCTGTTCAAAAAGTTTTATTTTTTAGGACATCGTAATTTTTGCAGCGCTTGTGAGATTGGAAAGGGCTATGGACAATGGGTGGCTGCAGAGAAGTAACCGAGTTACCATATTGCAACGAGCTTATCCAGAAACCCGGTTGCGGTAGTGACGCGAGAGCCTAGTGACTGAGTTCAAGATTACTGACAGGGTGACCTAGATGACCGTCTAATCTCCCGTCACGGTGGGAATCTAGCCATAAGAGAACTTCCAAAGCAGCCAAACTGTCTGTGAATTTATGAAACAAACGGCATTGAAAATCAGTTGAATACCTGCTTGGTAAACAGTTTAGACGGAGTATTTAATAAACTGTTTCCAGTAGGATCTAGGTTCGTTGATCACCAAAAATTGGTAGCTGTTCAAGTCAAATATACAACGTTTTGCTGCCTCTTGGAAATAGTGTTGTCATTGCATGACGCCGCTTGTGCGCGAATACAAAGCAAATTTGAAGCACTGGCATAGTAACAAGTTTGGTTTATGGGCATTGAGTTAACACTGTGTCTTTGCAGAAAAGCATAAGCAGGCAAACAATAAGGCAAAATACGCTGTTTTGTTGAATAAGAGGCAAACCAGATTGTTTGCGGCTTTATGCATCAGACCGGGTTAATACCAGTTCTGCACACATAGTGGCACAGTAACCACGGATAGCCTTGACCAGAAAAGACCCTGAAACGCGGCGAAACAGATAACCGGTTTGATCTCTGACCGGCTGATACTGAAGTAGCTATGATATTTCTAAAACAGCTATCGAAATTGTGATCATCTAACTATTCTTCCATCCGTCTCACGATTGGAGAATTGATATGCAAGCCAGTTTAGCCCATAATTACCCAAGCAATTATGTACATTTACATTGTCCCGTAGTGCGTGCCTATCACATACTGGAACACTGTTTGACACTACTTTCCATAGCATTCCCCGACTAAGGTAGAGAAAGAAGAAATGGCGTTGAGGTGCGCAGTCAACAATCCGTACAGCATCACGACTAGATGTATTAGTATTTGGTAATATTTCTAAACGCCCTTGTTAACAGAATACAGAACCATCGCTCTTTTATTTGCAGCAGTTCACAAAGTAGCTTCGATAGTGATTTTATGTCGATTTAATGCCACCTTTTGACCCTAACTATTCTAACTAAAAAGAGCATTTATTAGTAAGAGTACCGATAAAACAGAAGATCTGTCTATCATAAACACCTTACTTTTTATAATTAATGAATTTTGACACAGCGGACCATTTGGGCTCATCTTACTTTGTTTTCAGCCCTCAACCCGTTCGTTTTTAAAATGACACATTTGTAACAGCGAAGTGTTTAACTGAGTGCGCTGTGTGGCGCGTGGCGTAGATTGTGTGAACGTTGCTATTCGCTCAGTTGGCTATGTTCCTAGAGCAAGAATGTGTAGAGACCAACCATCCAGAGAATTCCCACGCCTAACAATTCCCATGTTCACTGCACCACTACGGTTAAAGTGCGACTTAACGCTTCACGAAATCGGCATTAGTTTAAGAAGCCTTCAGATTGCATGACCTCAGCCATGAGAATTAGGAATACATTTAGAATATATAAAAAACAGCCTTCAGGATATTTGACTGTACATAGCCATTCCCTATACATAAATGACTATACATTCCCTATAGCTTTCTTCAAGTAGGAACGTGGAATTCAAAACCACTCATACTTTAAAACAAAACTGCAGTAACTTTTTCCGTCGTCATCTATATATAACATTATCACCTAAAAATTGTTTTAATTTAAACTTTCGCACGGTTTGTAAGCTCAGATAAAAATACCTACAAAACAACACTCCTATATAGTCACCCTTGATAAGTGAATCAGCGATTCAAACTTACAACCATAGGGTAAACTCGGCTGGAAAGTTTCAAGTGAACATCTATTATTTGGTAGAGAAATATTGACATGGCAAAAATATTTGCAGTATTTATTACAGTTGTAAGACCAACAGCAGTTATGATAACCACGTAGTCTTCGTCACGAAGAAAATATTTGGTTTAAAATAGATATTTCTGATCAATATCAGGCAAAAAATTTCGTGAACAGTATTCATTTCTCTTCGAACAATACAATCAGCGTCATTTTTGGGCCGAAATCATCTCAAATTTTTTGTAGTACATAACTTTGTATCTTGTGTACTAACATTTCCCGCGGTTTCAGAGTGAATTTAACATTGAGCAGTATATACGCCGAAAGTATGCATGTGCCAGTTTTAGAAAAAGTATAGGGAATGTATAGTCATTTATGTATAGGGAATGGCTATGTACAGTCAAATATCCTGAAGGCTGTTTTTTTCTCATATATTCTAAATGTATTCTGAATTCTCATGGCTGAGGTCATGTATTCTGAAGGCTTCTTAAACTAATGCCGATTTCGTGCAGCGTTGAACGCACTTTAACCGTAGTGGTGCAGTGAACATGGATCGTTAGGCGTGGAGTTTGTATGGTTGGTCTCTACACATTCTTGCTCTAGGAACATAGCCAACTGAGCGAATAGCAACGTTCACACAATCTACGCCACGCGACACAGCGCACTCAGTTAAACACTTCGCTGTCACAAATGTGTCATTTTAAAAACGAACGGGTTGAGGGCTGAAACAAAGTAATATGAGCCCAAATGGTCCGCTGTGTCAGAAAATGATTAATTATACAAAGTAAGGTGTTTATGATAGACAGATCTTCTGTTTTATCGGTACTCTTACGAATAAATGCTCTTTTTAGTTAGAATAGTTAGGGTCAAAGGTGGGATTAAATCGACATAAAATCACTATCGAAGCTACTTTGTGAACTGCTGCAAATAAAAGAGCGATGGTTCTGTATTCTGTTAACAAGGGCGTTTAGAAATATTACCAAATACTAATACATCTAGTCGTGATGCTGTACGGATCGTTGACTGCGCACCTCAATGCCATTCTTTTTTCTACCTTAGTCGGGGAATGCTATGGAAAGTAGTGTCAAACATGTTCATACGTGATAGGCACGCACTACGGGACAATGTAAATGTACATAATTGCTTGTAATTATGGGCTAAACTGGCTGGCATATCAATTCTCCAATCGTGAGACGGATGGAAGAATAGTTAGATGATCACAATTTCGATAGCTGTTTTAGAAATATCATAGCTACTTCAGTATCAGCCGGTCAGAGATCAAACCGGTTATCTGTTTCGCCGCGTTTCAGGGTCTTTTCGGCTCAAGGCGATCCGGGTCACCGCGCCACGGTGTGTGACCTGGTACTAACCCGGTCTGATGCAGAAGCCGCAAACAATCTGGTTTGCACTCTATTCAACAAAACAGCGTATTTTGCCTTATTGTTTGCCTGCTATGCTTTTCTGCAAAGACACAGTGTTAACTCAATGCCCATAAACCAAACTCGTTACTATGCCAGTGCTTCAAATTTGCTTTGTATTCGCGCACAAGCGGCGTCATGCAATGACAACACTATTTCCAAGAGGCAGCAAAACGTTGTATATTTGACTTGAACAGCTACCAATTTTTGTCATCAAAACCTAGATCTTACTGGAAACAGTTTATTGTACTCCGTCTAAACTGTTTACCAAGCAGGTATTCAACTGATTTTCAATGCCGTTTGTTTTATAAATTCACAGACAGTTTGGCTGCTTTGGAAGTTCTCTTATGGCTAGATTCCCACCGTGACGGGATTACAAGGTCATCAGGTCACCCTGTCATAATCTTGACCAGTCACTAGGCTCTCGCGTCACTACCGCAACCGGGTTTTTGGATAAGCTCGTTGCAATATGGTAACTCGGTTACTTCTCTGCAGCCACCCATTGTCCATAGTCCTTTCCAATCTCACAAGCGCGGCAAAAATTACGATGTTTGAAAAATAAAACTTTTTGAACAGAAAAGATTTAGCGTTTAGTATCTGAAGAAAAACATGACGCTAAAAATTTACTAACAATCCAATAAATAGTAACATCGTTGATTCTTGTTTCCTTAATAAATATACTTTTTACTCGCCCAACGCGGTGAAACGAAGCGATATTATAGTCAGTGATCAGTGACCATTGCACATTTCTAAATCAAGCTTCATAAATCACATTAAAGACACATAAACAGAACAGTAGACCCGTAATAGATTAATAACCAAAAACGCTACGATCATTTACAGGATATGGTAAAAGCTCTGGACTCTTTATTTCTCTATCCAGCGCCAAAAATAGGAAATCTTTTAAAGTTTGTTAATCACAACTTTTATGAAAAATTACAAATTAAAGCGTCTTAATGTTACGATGTAAGTTGCACAAATACAATTGTCGTTAAGGTATTCACCAATCCCGAACTCGAACACCTATACGCATAACCGATCTCTGGGCTTAATAATCAAATTCAAATTTTACTATTTCTGGTCTCAAAATTTTACATTATTAGTCTCCTGGAGCGTCCCTGAAGGCTTGGTACAATAAAGCAACGTACTTCATGTTATATGTTAACGTACTCCCACTGGGTAATATACTTACATTTATCAAAATTTAGAAAGTTTCGCTTGCAGTGTTCCGGGATCTTATAGATCAATGCTAAAAATGGCCGCTGTTACAAAATGCATACCAACAAAGTTCTAGCTCTCGTTTTTGTGCAATTTCTGAAACTGATGCATTTGTCAAGTTATACAAGAAAATGTTGCTTAATTGGCCAAAATCAAATTGTTGTCCAATTATTGTTGGTTTTGTGAGAAATCCGACCCATGTTTAGCAGGTCAATTACAAAGCTAGGTGCACAACTACATAGCATTACAGCTCGAATAATAAAGTTTGCAAAATCCATAAATCTACGAAAGTATTACGCATCCTACAGACGAATAGAAAAGAATGTTTAGCCCAATCGAGCGGTATTTGAGAAAAATCCGATAGCTGCACGCACTCTTTTCTTCTAAAACACGGGCAATATATGAGCATTTATCAACCCCATATATGATCGTATTTTCTATTTCTCTGATCCGGTCTCATAATTGTATAAAACAAACTTGGTTGCTCAATGACCCCGCAGGAGCGTGGTGCCCCGGTTGCAACACCTAGGTGAGTTGTGACCTGTATAGATGACTGAATTAATGCAAATCATTGATTAGACTCCGATCTCCGAACCCATTCGACCACACGACACCGTGATACCACACATTCGTTCACCTTGCTATTAGTAGACCTCGACTGCAATCAATCTATCTTCTACTCTATGTCTGTTGTCTGTGCACGTATGTGTGTGTGTATCCTTGGCACGGCCACCCGTCTTTACCTTCCTTTTAGCGCAGTTTTGCTTGCTTCTCGACTGTGGTTGTATTCGCATAGGTAATATGTTTTATATTCTCTGTTGTTGTTTTTATCTCTGCTCAATGTACAGCCTCACTTGAAAATTGTCTTGAGTTGTGAAATGCTTTTTGTTCTAGGATAAAAGCTTCGAAATCATCCAAATCATGTATATCCTTATTATTATTATTTTCTATTTATTATTAATAAACGACGTTTGATTAGCTAATTGACAATCTAGAACAATAGGCATATTATATACATACATATAGTTTATATTTGCGTATATATTTATAAGTTAACATATGTATCTCTGTACATATACCCAAATAATATAATATACGATTTGTATTTAAGTATAAATAATATACTTTCACATATTTATAAAATATACCATTATCATATATATACATATGTATACTTATTAAATATATATATATGTTATATATGTTATTTTTATGTAAATATATAGATTTATATTTATTATGTATACACTTTTACGTGTATATGAGCACATTTTATATGTCAATATATAGTTTATATATATTCATATATATATTTTATATAAATATGTATTATCATATATATATATATATATAATTATATGTATTACATATATCGGAACGCGATAATGAAATGCTTGTATCTATAAAGGCATGCAAGAACTCGAGACAGTTGTTATACTAACGTTGATGTCGTTCAAAGGTGAAAGCCGCTCGACGACTTTAAATCTCTGTCCTTTAAATCTTGGGCTGCGATGTCTGAAGGTTTTTGCCGTTCCGACTTCAAATTATATATCACGTTTACCTACGCTTTTTAATATACTGCAGTAAAATATTTTGAGATATTAATAATGCTGGATTTTATAATACTCTCATAGTTTTTCAATTGTTATATAATCATTGCATAATGTTAAGTATGGCATAAAATATGTAATATATACAAGGTGAATCCTTATTAACATTACAATGTAACATGTGAAATGCACATGTTTATTCAAGTAAAATTTTAGAACAAGGTTTGAACAATTTAAGTTCACGTTTCACTTGTTTTCTAAATACGTTTTAATACTAATGCTGCCGCCACACAACGTCTTCTTCAAAAGTCTAATCTACGATTTTAATACAACCAATAACCAACGTTAGCTTTTTTCACTGACCAAACTACTTCTTAAAGGTTATATCTCCAAATGAACATAGGCGTCGGTTTCCCAAAATTCCAGAAAACTTCGATAAAACATGCACCCGTGTTGGCATAAAAAAATTATAATAGGAATTTTTCATTTCATTATTCATTTTATTTTCATAATTTGTGTTTTTATTGTTCGCCAATAACTAATGACGGGACGGTAGGGGGCGGTAATTTCTGTCCGCGCTGCTTATAATGCCTCAATACCTTAATTTTAGTATGATTAAATGTGCGTAATTTCGATTATTCACTCCAGTAGTTTTCTCATATTCCACTTTATATTCCCCACTGTCCTCACAATAATTTCAAGGGTTAATCAATCTATAAAGCTATATATTTTTCATTTCTGATACACCAAGACTTTATTTAAAAAAAAATCAAAGTGATTATACAATTCTAAAGACAACTAAAACCATTCTTAAAAATTTATTTAAAAATCTGAGACAAAAATCACATGTAAATTTAAATTTTTAAACTCTGTAGCAAATCCTGTTCAATATGATTATTATTATTAACACACATATATATACCTGGCTATTTATATAATATATGTAATATATTATATATAATCTTACTGGTAATCTTTACAACTCTGCTGACTACGATCTTTGCCATCACCCATCTGAATTAGGCTCGTCCAGTATGTCCCGATGGGTAGCCAGAAGACGCCATCACATCCTGAAGGCACCGTGAAACCATCTACGCCAGTCCAATCTCACCGAAATCGTCTCAACTCCAACCCCTCTGAGCATCTCCTTCCACGTTCGAGTGCTACTCCATTTTCGGTCGCTTCCAGTCGGCAGTCCGCTTCCGTCCTTTCAGATGTCCCAATATTCGGACTCTGATCTCCACTCCAAAAAAGTCTAACATGAACGATATTTGTGTCACCACAAAGATAGGACTGTCTAGCTCGGTCAGGATCTCGAAAAATATTGCGTTAGTTTCCAACTTTTGATCGTCCCGAATTTGGTATTATATGAAATATTAATATACATAATAATACGGCATTCATATGGTCAAACAATTATATCTCGTTTGTTGTATCAGATCATTTTTAACTGTTCCTTACTAGACTCAATTTATATTTATCAAGCTGGTAAGATACGCAGGGTTGTTGGACGAAATGCCAACCTACATAGAAAAATGCTATGCCTCAGCGCAGAATAAAGAAAATAATGTACAATATTATAAGAAAAGGCGTCGCTACAAAATTTTAGCTCGTGTGCGATGACATACAAATGTTGTATGGGTTTGCTCAGTAGCTCCAGCAAATGGTTACTAGCGGAAAAATTCTTTTTGCAGTTGTAAATTAGAAATTGCTGATCGAAACTGAGTTGTCACGGACCACTGTGTCGCAGTTCTACGTGACCTGTCGCGTTCAAGATACGACGACACAGCCCCTTGGTGAAGTTCAGAGTGCTGGAGCCTTTGTCGCTGCAAGTCGCCTGGGCGTGCGTGTGTACTTAATCCGGGGTGTAATTACCTCATAGTCTAACGCGTACCTGCTTTAGTAGATCATAGCTAGACAGCAGATAATCCGCACGGTTTTTTAGAATATCATTCGTTAGACGGTCAAAGTTCGGATTCCGAAGTTTCTCCATCTGGAGAAAGTTTAGAAAACGCCTATGTGACGTATGTCGCTGAGCTTCACAGACTATGTGCCGTTTGCACCAAAGTATGGGCCGGACGGACGCGTTGTAAACGCTGAGCTTTTGTGTTCGTGGTAACATCTTTCGAACGTCTTGTTTTTTTCTGAAAAGCTGCGCATGCATTGGAAACGCGGTTTATCCTAGCATCGCTTGAGCCGCTTTTGCACACAGTGCGGCCGAAGGTATCGCATTGCTCAATAAAATTTTTATATAATACATGTCAGCAACTATGCAACACTAGCTTTCTTGGCGATTTAAAATAAACCGAATTTATCCTGTGAGATGCCGTGTACAGATCCAACGAAATTTTTAATAACACAAAATATTCAAAGCAGTTACATATTGCTGCAACAAAATCATTTCACGTTTTCGGTGTGCTTTGCGGTTCTGCAAAACGTTAAAAAGCATTCCGAGCTTGGGTAAAAATATTAATTGAAAATGTAAGACGGAAACAGGGGTGTACTAGTATTATGCAGTTCTATACACATAGTTGTGAAACCGGTATAAACGGTGTTTGTATTATTTCAAGCTCAGAATGTATGAATATTTGCACGTATGCGCAAAAATGAATTGCACGATTGGTATAAAATTTGATTATATTTTTGCAAAGTTCTTCGAACTTATGTGCAAATCTAATGGGTAATACCAACGTTGGAGTAAAACTAAGATATATACATTTGCAAATTGTGTATTGTTGCATGTATTATTTTGTGTTAAACCCGTACGTAAAACTGGTATATAAACTAACATAAACGTAGCTGTTTTATGTGCCAAACTTACATGTAAAACCAGCTTCATAACTTACTGAACGGCATGACGCTCATCAGCTTGTCCATTTTAAGCCTATGGTTTTTTGCGGTGCTTGTCGCGCAGTGCTTATGCATTTCTCAAGGGAACAGTTAATCTGTCCTCAACCATTTCATGAGTGGTACAGGTTTACCGTCTACTACGAAATGATGTGCTAATTACGCGAAACGCACCGTGACATACATTCAGGCTGGTTGTGCTTTATGTTGATGAGTGTCATAATATTCAGGCTAGCGTGTTCAACTATGGGCAAAGCTAATGTCTTAAGCTATACTTATATCCAAATAATGTGTAAAACCAACTGATTTATTTAAAAGATGCGCATAGTTAGGCATACTTTGGTGTAAAGCTAGTTTGTAAAACTAACTGATATATTTACGAATTATAGACTGTTCTATATGTATACTTATGTGCAATATCAAGAGTGCATTAGGGAAGAGTATGACACTTCCCTGCACTCATATGTTAGCCCGTGTTTGATGTCGCGGGCGTTGGCGGCCTCACCCCCAGTTTCTGGGGGGTCGAGATGCCCCGACCCCCTTCAGTTTTTGAGGGGAATGTATAATTTTTTTTGGGGAGGGGGGCAAGCTACCCCCTAGAAACTGGGGGGGGGGGGCAAGGCCGAAAACGCGTCATCAAACGCGGGTTTATATGTGAGTGCAGGGAAGTGTCATACTCTTCCCTAATGCACTCTTGGTGAAACTAACGCAGAATTTAAAACTGTGCCATGTTCTAATGGTACCAATGTGTAAAACTTATGCTTAGGACTATCATATCTGTCAAACATTGTTGTCTACCTATGCATGACTCCATCGTAAGTGAGTACACTTGGGTTGTTCTTTCGTCAAGTCAGTAGACGTTCGTAAAAGTGATGAACGTGAACAAATCACGATTTTATCTTATGTTCGCATATACGATTTGTGATACAGCAACGCGTAGTCGCTTTTCGTGATCACTATTTTGCGATTGAGCATCGCACTTTGCTGGCCACTTACAAGTGAAAACGAGATTACCAATCCCGTTTCCTCGTATGTTATAATACACAAACAGACTGCGAACACGACTGTCTTATTCAGAATCTCATTTGGTGAACGCGGACAAACGTACGAAACGAACCAATATGTGCGAACGCGAATTTTATTCGTTCATCACAGAGCCCATTTTCGCGTTCACAAAAAAGCTAGTACGAATGGCAAAAATCTGAACGCGAATTCTGCGCGAATCAGTTAGTGGTTTTAACAAAAGAACAACCTTAATGTACGCACCTAAAAGGTACTCACGCATTACGTATTTTGAAGTTGTGCATAATTTTCTACACTTACAGATGATTCTCGCTTATATAATTACTCATTTCGCGTTGTGTGTATATATAAACGTGTGATATAGCGATGTATAACTTTAAAACAATATAATTTGAATGCTAGTACAAAACATAAATTACAATTATATTTGTGCAAATTTGCACATACAAACATATAAACGAAATTGACGTATTATTTTTAACATTAATGGACTAATATATACACATTAATGTGCAAAAATAATATATATGATAAATAAGTGCTCATTACAAAGTATTTTTATGTGTAAGCATACATCTGTAAACAATGCAATATTACACTTAACATAATCAGAAAAACCATACATCTGTAAACAATGCAATATTACACTTAACATAATCAGAAAAATAATTTCATGTACCATTTGTCGATAATGTTGTCTCAGTTTGTGGTTCAATGTTTGTAGTTCGACACTCTGATGACACTACTATCGTTGTTGTGTAATAAAATTAATAATGCCACGGCCTCATCAACATTTACCGTCAACATCATCATCGTGTGTGACAACATGCTGTTGGTAACTGTTGGTGATATATGATATCATGTTTGTCAATAAACGGCATATATGCAGGTAAACTGGCCGAAAAACTACTAGCCTTTGAGATAGTTTGTAGGAAATAATAATGCGCTTTGCAGATCGATGCCTCAGTTGGTGAATTTGCATGTCATTACCCCTTTAGTTCGTGGTACACGATTTGTCCGAAGCGAAGTGTGGCGAAACATTCGTGTGAGCTTCTTTTTCATATATGTCATACTTTGCGCTATATTTCGCTGTAGTACTACTTTGCCTCCACGATGTTTAAGTTTTAGATATGTTAGGGTTCACAGAAATGGTCCTTTTATCGAATGGTGTTCTTTTGCTTAGCAGATCGATGCCTCAGTTGGTGAATTTGCATGATCATTACACCGTTAGTTCGCAGTGCACTGTGTGTCCCAAGCGGAGTGTGGCGGAACATTCGTATGAGCTTCTTTTTCATATATGTCATACTTTGCGCTATATTTCGCTCTAGTATACACTACTTTGCCCCCATGACGTTCAAGTTTTAGATATGTTAGGGTTCAAAGAAATGGTCCTTTTATCGAATGGTGTTCTTTTGCTTAGCAGATCGATGCCTCAGTTGGTGAATTTGCATGATCATTACCCCCTTAGTTCGCAGTAACTGTGTTTCCAAAACGTAGTGTGGCGGAACATTCGTGTGAGCTTCTTTTTCATATATGTCATACTTTGCGCTACATTTCGCTCTAGTATATACTACTTTGCCCCCATGACGCTCAAGTTTTAGATATGTTCAAGCTCAAAGAAATAATCCTTTTATCGAATGGTGTTCTTTTGCTTAGCAGATCGATGCCTCAGTTGGTGAATTTGTATGATCATTACCCCCTCAGTTTGCAAAGCGGAGTGTGGCGGAACATTCGTGTGAGCTTCTTTTTCATACATGTCACTATATTTCGCTCTAGTATATCCTATTTTGCCCCCATGACGTTCAAGTTTTAGATATGCTAGGATTCAAAGAAATGGTCCTTTTATCGAATGGTGTTCTTTTGCTTAGCCGATCGATGCCTTAATTGATGAATTTGTATGATCATTACACCCTTAGTTCGCAAAGCGGAGTGTGGCGGAACATTCGTATGAGCTTCTTTTTCATACATGTCACTATATTTTGCTCTAGTATATACTACTTTGCCCCCATGACGTTAAAGTTATAGATATGTTTGTTCTTTTGCTTAGCAGATCGATGCCTCAGCTGGTGAATTTGCATGATCATTACACCCTTAGTTTGCAAGGCGGAGTGTGGCGGAACATTCGTGTGAGCTCTTTTTCATACATGTTACTATATTTTGCCTACATTTCACCCTAGTATCTACTTAGTCCCCATGGCGCTCAAGTTTCAAGTATTAGACTACCGAAAGAAATAATCTTTTATCGAATGGTGTTCTTTGCTTAGCAGATCGACGCCTCGGTGGTGAATTTGCGTGATCATTCCTTTTAGTTTGCAAAGCGGAGTGTGGCGGAACATTGGTGTGAGCTTTATATACTGCATATTTCCCCTAGTTCTAGTATACACTTTCTTTACCATGTAAGTTCAAGTTTTAGATATGTTAGGGTTCAAAGAAATGGTCCTTTTATCCAATGGTGTTCTTTTGCTTAGCAGATCGATGCCTCAGTTGGTGAATTTGCATGATCATTACCCCCTTAGTTCGCAGTACACTGTGTGTCCCAAACGGAGTGTGGCGGAACATTCGTGTGAGCTTCTTTTTCATATATGTCATACTTTGCGCTACATTTCGCTCTAGTATATACTACTTTGCCCCCATGACGCTCAAGTTTTAGATATGTTCAAGCTCAAAGAAATAATCCTTTTCTTCTTTTTGTTTGGTCGCGCCTCGGGTTTGCTCTCCCCCGGCCTTGTGGCTTCTTTTCGCTGTCCCTATTTTCGCTCTAGTATATACTCTTTGCCCCCTGCGTTCATTTTATTGTTCAGCTCAGAATATATTTTATCGAATGGTGTTCTTTTGCTTAGCAGATCGAGTTTTTTGCTCGTCGTTTCCCCTTTGTTCGCAGCGTCGACTTGGTTGTCTTCTTCGTCTGTCTTTTTCGCTCTATTCTTTTGCCCTCTTTTTATATTTCGCTCTTTTTTCAATGTGTTCTTCTATTTCTTAATGCCTCAGTTGGTGAATTTGTATGATCATTACACCCTTAGTTCGCAAAGCGGAGTGCGGCGGAACATTCGTATGAGCTTCTTTTTCATACATGTCACTATATTTTGCTCTAGTATATACTACTTTGCACCATGACTTTCAAGTTTTAGATATGTTCAAGCTCAAAGAAATAATCCTTTTATCGAATGGTGTTCTTTTGCTTAGCAGATCGACGCTTCAGTTGGTGAATTTGCATGATCATTACCCCCTTAGTTTGCAAAGCGGAGTGTGGCGGAACATTCGTGTGAGCTCTTTTTCATACATGTCACTATATTTCGCCCTAGTATATACTACTTTGACCCATGACGTTCAAGTTTTAGATATGTTAGGGTTCACAGAAATGGTCCTTTTATCGAATGGTGTTCTTTTGCTTAGCAGATCGATGCCTCAGTTGGTGAATTTGCATGATCATTACCCCCTTAGTTCGCAGTACACTGTGTGTCCCAACCGGAGTGTGGCGGAACATTCGTATGAGCTTCTTTTTCATATATGTCATACTTTGCGCTACATTTCGCTCTAGTATATACTACTTTGCCCCATCGTAAAGCCGAGTGTTACACCTTCCAATAAAACATTATGCGCTCTTTATACTATTTAGTTCAATTTTATGTACGAAATATAGTTTTTGTATTTAATGTTTTTCCTTAGCTGTGGTTTATTATCGTATGGACCGTCTGTTAACGTGGCAGTGTAGCAGCGTATGCAACATTTGTCAGCAGGATTTCTATAGTTGATAATTTTGATGGTAACATACAGTAAGTGTACGTGATGTACAGTGATGGACAATATGGTTGAATCGAATATCGTACAGTGATCCAAAATCCAAAATGCTGTAACATGCTGTCTTTAATGCATTAAAATTCTTGCCCCATCTTAAGCAAGTGTTTTAATCAAAACGTACACTTTGGCCACCAATACCAGCTTTCTATAAACATGCATTATGTTTTAGGTAGTTTCTGATTCGTAATAGTTAAATTAAAACAAACTACCACGCGTCGTAAAGTATAGCACAGTGGAATCTACATGAAGTCTTACACTTAAGCTGCGTCGCCGGTTTTGAAAGTCAACAAAACGAAAACGCTCGGTACAACATGAAAATATAGCAATTTTACGTTTAAGATATCAGGTTTAGGTTTATCTAATAGCAGCTTGTGGAACAAGTAATACATACAATCAGTTAATGCTTTGTTTCCTTTGCACAGTATACGTTGCAAAAGAGTCTGACAAATGTCCAGACCAACGTTACAGCCCGACAGCCGTGGCTATAATATGCAAATTAACCGTACAAATTTGCAACAGGTGCATAATTTTATATTAAAAGCGAAAACCTTTTCTATTTTGCTTTCCTTGTCAGGTCAAAATCTACTAGCAGTGTCTCAAGTAATTTCTTCAAAGGCAGTGTGCCACCGTGAGGAAGTATTCATAAACGACATGCTCCCCGCATCCATGTCCTGAGCATTAGTCCCACATCACTTGGGGTGCGGGATAGCCAGTTTTCGCAAACCCATGAATTGTAATGTAGGATAAAATGTACCCACATGAAATGGTGGGACATTTTGTAACTCATGACTTGGGGTGAGGGATAGCCATTTTTCACAAACCCATGAATTGTAATGTGGGATAAAATGTACCCACATGAAATGGTGGGACATTTTGTAACTCATGACTTTGGCTGAGGGATAGCCATTTTTCGCAAAAACCCATGAATTGTAATGTGGGATAAAATGTACCCACATGAAATGGTGGGCCATTTTGTAACTCATGACTTGGGGTGAGGAATAGCCATTTTTCGCAAACCCATGAATTGTAATGTGGGATAAAATGTACCCACATGAAATGGTGGGACATTTTGTAACCCATGACTTGGGGTGAGGGATAGCCATTTTTCGCAAACCCATGAATTGTAATGTGGGATAAAATGTACCCATATGAAATGGTGGGACATTTTGTAACTCATGACTTGGGGTGAGGGATAGTCATTTTTCGCAAACCCATGAATTGTAATGTGGGATAAAATGTACACGCATGAAATGGTGGGACATTTTGTAACTCATGACTTGGGGTGAGGGATAGCCATTTTTCGCAAACCCATGAATTGTAATGTGGGATAAAATGTACCCACATGAAATGGTGGGATCTTCATCAGTGATCCTAGACTGAACAATGATATTTATTAATATCATCTCTTGGTTGTGTGACGATTTTAACCTTAGTTTTTTTTGAGTTGTTTAATTCTTTTGGTTGATTTTCTTTATTTTAAGATGTTGAACTGATTTGACAAGATGTCCGTTAAGAAAAAAATGGAAAATTTAGTTGGGCCATCCAACGAAGTTTTCTGTTCAGTATAAAAGGATTCGAGACAGAAATATAATACGAGCATTTAATGTTACCTTTCAATGGGGATATGCAAGCAACATGGGCATAAACACGAAATTCAGTCAAATCTAAATAAGACAACTCCAAAAAGATCTTTGGTGATTTTTAAAATAGAGTCTACACCTGTATACGCGTTCATACATTTTCAACATAATATGGATTACACGTCATATTGACGCCATAGCCGATTTGAGTAAATATAGCTTGTTCACCTAAAGAAAGCTATTAGTTAACTTTGTTTTAAAACAAAAATGACATTCTCCTTACTTCGTTATCACTACAAAAAACACTAGTTAGTTCGGTGGATTCAATCACGTCACGACGGTTTTCGAGGAGTAAGTAAGGAATATTTATGTTTCCCAGCCACATATCGGCATTTATAAGCAGGTAAATTTTACACGCCCAAGTCAGAAACCGACAATATATATCATATTTTAATCTCGGACAACATGTTGATACTTCTTTTTCTTCTGGCAGGGCATATTGTAACAGTGTCGAGTTTGACTGTTATATGCTTATGCTGAATGTATCAAATTTATTAGGAAAAATGCATATGCATTCGCATGGTTCTTAAATTTTTGCACTCACAGTTGCATAGAATAAACTCATGATCTCCGTGTGGAGGCGATAGAATAATGTGCAGTATTGTTCGTAGTTATAAACAAATTTCAATATTTGATGGCAGTGTTCAACTAGCGGCAAATCATATCTGATCCAATAGCACATGCACAGTTTTACCGGCTCCGAATGGTATGATATACCGAGAAAAATACAAACAACATACACTCTGAGCGGTATGCGCAAAATTTGGTGGTATCCTATCAGGCCGGATCGGATGTAATGTGGCACAAATCGGATGACATCGGAACGGATGGGATAAGAGATTGGATGTAATGTTAACACAGCCTAGCTATAGATTACAGGGTTAAGTGGCCCGTCAATCGTACCAAGAATTGTTGGGAAATCTTGGTCGTTTATATTACCCGGTGACAACATGAACAACATGTAATTGCTGATGGTTTACCTTTGTTTATAACAACTTGAGCTGTATCTTTTTATAGAAATTTATATATAATTGCACAAAAAAGTATATTGCAACTTTTAAATCTATATTGATAGACTTATCATGTTAAATATATCAGAAATCGATATTCCACCAGATAGTCCGAATGATCGCTACAACTATTCGTTTGCGTTCGATTTTGAAGCAAATTTTGATCCCATTCCGCCCACACGATGGATGAACACATATTGGACACATAGTCTCTTAATTTCAGCTTTATATTTGGGTTTTATTCGACTAGGACAACATTTGATGCTAAATCGTAAACCGTTGGCACTAAAGCATGAACTGGTAGCGTGGAACGCGGCACTTGCGCTGTTTAGCATTATTGGGACTGCCCGTTTTATCCCCGACTGTATTTGGGCATTGGTCAATCGTGGATATCGCTTTAGTATTTGCGTTTGTTCGTACCACCGTGGTGTTACAGCATTTTGGGTAGAAGCTTTTGCATTTTCCAAAGTTATCGAGCTTGGCGATACTGCATTTCTAGTCGTGCGAAAACGGCCAGTCCGATTTCTACACTGGTACCATCACATAACTGTCCTTGTTTATACTTGGCATGCCTTTAAAGATCATACAGCCGCAGGTCGTTGGTTTATCGGCATGAATTATAGCGTCCATGCTGTGATGTACTGCTATTACGCAACGCGTGCTGCTGGCTTTGCTTTTCCTCGCTGTATTCCGGTGTCCGTTACTGTTTTTCAACTATCACAAATGTTTATGGGTGTGGCTGTAACAACGTCGACGTTATACTACAAATGGATTTTGGGCATTGAATGTAGACAAACGCTCGGGAACCAAATGCTCGCATTCTTAATGTACTTTTCGTATTTTTGCCTTTTCATTAAGTTTTTCGTGGATACGTATTTGACAAAGGATCATCGTTCGAATCGTTCAAAAATCGGTCAAAAGTAGCCAGCTAAATGGGATGTGAGTTGGCAAATGGTCCTCCGACTACATTTATTGTACTCGCGTGAACTTTCGATTCGGTTTGTGACGAGCCAGAAGTCGCGAAGATAACTGCTGGAAAATTTGGAATATGGACTGTACACCATGAACAGTGTTGTATTAACAGTAATTAGCGAAAAAGCTGCTACAAAACTGTTAATACTGAAACTTACCCCATAAATGCGCCTCGAAATAATTCTTAATCTAATGTGGAATAGGCACGTAAGCAAAGCTCTCAGGAATTAATTATGCAGTGGTTTTGATTTTTTATAATATATATCAAAAAAGGTGCAACTGACAAATGATTTGTTGTTGTCTTTATCTGTCAGTTGTTTTTATCTGTCTTGCTTAAATGGGTCACAGATGTTATCCACAAGCAAAAATAAATAAAAAATTAGAAAAAAAAGATTAGCTTTACAGTGCTCTGTCTCTTATTTTTCTGCGAAACTTACTTCGGGTAATATCTTGCACTACCATATGATCATGATGTGAAAGTTTTGTACTTTTCATTCTGGAGTTGATATGTCTGCAAATATTGCGAATTAATGCACTTTTTTAAAGACAAACATAGTTCAATGTTAAGCTCGTAGTGCTGCCAATTGGTACCAACGCACATATCAAAGCGTCTCGTTAACTAAAATTATGATTTGATGTATGTTTGCACGTGCATTGTTATTCGCCCGCTTTGAGATGTTATTAAAGATTCGAGCTGCAGCATCTAAATACCTCCGTGGTCATGCATGGATGGCAGTCATGCAATCCGGCTTAGATTCCTCAAGCCGCAAAAAGTTTGTCAAACATAGTACGCAGTAGACGACATTATTCATGTCTTAAAGACTTAAATAATTAAGTTGAAAAAAATCGCTGAAGTTTCTTGAATAATTTATGTAATATACTGTGCTGGCAATTCAATGTTACTACTACGTGCATCGCTACTTGTTAAATCGTATTGCATAGCTGTTTTGATAAATGTATACAATTATAGTAAACTTTCCTGTAACCGATATGTTTCTTTAACTGACAATTTTAACATCGCTGGATTACACATAAGTTTGCGCTTATGTTTCTCACGATGGTCGGAGGTCACTGATGTCCAGCCAATTACAGACAAAAACTCCTTGGCTACTGCAATATGGTTCTGTAATGCAACTGGATCTCTACCACCTTGGCTGACGTTTCCTGGCTAACGTGCTTCCAAGCGAGACGTTGACGAATATTCATATTGTCTTGGATCTGAAAGTATTTACCGCAAAGTGGTGGTTTATTGAAGTAGGGAAGTGTTCGCTCTATTTATTATTTAAACACTTTTTCAAGTCTGCTTCCTGTGCCCGTATTCATAAAATTACGTTCAGATAATTTT
This sequence comes from Trileptium ribeirensis, assembly GCA_030248225.1. Lineage (NCBI taxonomy): Eukaryota > Metazoa > Nematoda > Enoplea > Enoplida > Thoracostomopsidae > Trileptium > Trileptium ribeirensis. The sequence goes on along the minus strand of JASANE010006170.1, from coordinate 70,169 downwards.
TAGTTCTGAGTAATTCTTATCCTACCCTTACACTCAACTTTCGCATTCTTAAATTCGGACAGGGATAAGAATAGAATAATTATTCCCAGAGTTATTTTTTACTTTCAAGTAAAATATCTACCCCCGCTAAGGTTGTTTTACCTGCGAGGAATTATAATTACCTGCGAGTAATATTTTACGTGCGGGTAATTTTCCCTACAGGAAGCAAATAATTTTACCTGCTAGTAATTTTTCCCTACCTGCGGGTAATTATTTTTATCTGAGAGTAATTTCGCCCTACCCGCAGTTACTTTTGCCTGGTGGATGTACAGTTAATTTAGTATACATCTGTTCAATCCTATACACTAGTGATACAAGAAGAGAAGACAGGCGAACAGCTCCGGACGACGGTTAATTTGAGCTGGACTTACTAAAATTAACGATAGATTAGTGTCTTCGTAAAGTTGGCTTTTTGCTAATATTTGATAAATTTCCGAGCCTACCTGTGATAGGATAGATATGATTTCGACAACATCTGATTTCGCCTCCAAAACTCAACTCAGCTCGATAAATGTGGTTCGAACGCTGTAAATTTGTGCATTTATCGAAAAAATATCTTTTGAAAAGCTTCAGACCAAGGGACCATTGCAACCAAAAAACCGAAACATATTTTTAAACATTGCCCAAATCGGCTATTTTGACAACCATTATTCTGAGGCGTGCAATAGGCACCAATGTTAGAGCTGAATTTTCAAAATTGACGAATTTAGTGTTTTAAGTTTAAAGGAATAGATCCGCAGTGTATATTTAATTGCATATAGCGGTTTAAGATTTTGAAAAATAGCCAACATTTAATATAACCTTTTGCCGCAATGAGAGTAGGTATGGTGATTTCAGTGCAGTTGCATTTCAATTCAAATGAGTACATACGCTTCTTTGAATAACCTGTTTGTTTTTCCAGTATGCTCGACGTAGAGGTATTGTAAGATTGCCAAAAACGTTGCATAATAGCTGATGTTTATTGATAACAGAGCATCTTCGACGGATATTTAAATCTGTTTCCTGTTGACACTCAAAAAATCGAAGGTGTCAGAAGTTTGAGAAATTTAAATACTGGATTTCACCTGAAAACTGGGCTGTCGAAAAACTTTCAGTGGCAATGCCACGAGCTGCCTGAAAATGATCATTACTGGACAATTATAATTTTGATCAGAAATCATGAGCTTGGAGTTGCGCATGTGAAGAGGCTGCGTTTTAGTAGCAGGTCGGCTATAGAGGCCATCTTTGCCAAAATAGTGACTTCTCCTTTAGTCCACTATTCCAGGACATAGGTAACACCACTGAGTATATCTGGGACTGATGAAGGTCTTGACCGGTCGATGTAAAACAAAGTTATTATCTGTTTATGACACAGTCGCGCAACGTTTAGATCTTTTTTCAACTAGCGAACATTTATTTATTATCATGGTGGAAATTGTTTTATCACGTTGTAAAAGTAAATCCAAAAACTATTGCCTATAAATCCGTGCATTAGCCACTAAGCCATTTCGGACATAACGTACAATAGATAAAAAGCTCATATAACATAACGCTCCGTAAATTTTAAGTTAGTTTATTTGGACACATTTCACACGAAAGAGTTGTTAAGTGCAATGATATATGCGATGACGGTATTATTTTGCGTAAACCTAATTACGTCGAATAACATGAGAGAAATGCTTTGCCGAATTGCGAGGTATCTAAAGTAAATCTATTTCAGATCAATATAAATACGGCTAACGGTAAGAAAAATAGGCTCATTAAGAAATTATTGAATTACGAATAAATTTCGAAACGTTCTGAAGTGCCGCTGTAAACGATTTTTGGAAAGAGGTTTGGTTTATTTCGCGTTGACTATTTCATATAAGGACTACTGTTGACAATTTGTTAACATTATTTGTTCATGCCAATGTTGTAAAGGATCTTGATAGTAAAGGATCTTGAAGATCGACTTTTTTATACTGTGCCGGTACATGACCGGGATAGTGACATGATGGGCTTTATTACTAAATTGAGACTAACTTATTTGACGAAGTTAACAATTAGTTCAGATTGTTATATCAGTATTATATGCTGTGTGCAATAAACATTCAATGACGATAACTGCTTTACATGAAATAATTATTTTATCTTAATAAGGTCATTATAACGGACTATGTTAGTTTGTTCAATACTAAAACATTTGCAAAACTATTTTTATTGGTTCTTAATGTGCATTGTTGACCAAAATTTGAATGTGAGTGTGCTTAGAAAAATTTAGCTAGCCATGCCTCAAAATTTGAGTTCAAATTTTCTGCTCAAAGATTTTAGGTTATTTTGTTGCCCTTTATTCGCTGCTGGAATACACTACCAAAGGTTGAACAATGTTCGCACGTTCAAACACACCAAAAATGCAACAATGCTTTAAAATTTTGTTCAGAATTTAAGCTCAAATATTGAGCAAAGGGCTTGGCGTGTGAACGCAGCTTTAATTTCATCGACGACAAGCAGTAATTCAACGTTGTCCGCTTAGCAATGATGAGAAATCTCCTGAAAATACTACGAGTCCACCTGCAGAAAACCTCTGCTGTGACTAACAATTATGGTGACACTATAAACAGTTTACGGCAACTTTTGTTAAGATTGGAAGAACAATTAATTTGTCTCGAAAGGGCAAGTCACACCTGCTTGTAGTGAAGTATGGTCCTCCACGAGGCCCCGGACTTCCCCAACGCACCGGATACCCCCGAGGCCTCGGCTAGCCTCCACACCCAAGGTCACGGCTACCACTCTTCCAGCCCTCGGATCTTAAGCATGTATAGCGGAAGTGGATTGATGGATTTGAAAAGTAATCGATTTAATATATCGATATGTTGGGCGATGTAGCGCTTGTGGACACAAATTTCGGAATGTTGTCATCTGTATATTGTCGTAACATCCCTACTATCTTTATCGAAGTGTCGTGCGACTAATGTTCTATTATTGTTGCAAAACATATATGTGGCAAAACAAATACCTTGCCATGCACATTGACTTTCCAGATGAAACGGTGGGGGCAAACATTAGGATCGTTTCCAAAATTGAATCCAAGCGTTGGCACTTATTGCACAGATGCATCGACAATTGAAATGTCATTATAGAACTGCAAAAATCTCACCAATTAAACAATATGTTGAGGGGTTAAAGAAAAGTTGGACGGATCTCAAATCAATTGAAATGTAATAAAGAACAATTAGAGCGTTAAACAAACTCGACAGTAGGTATATTAGATTTTAAATTTATAACTTAATACAGTAGTAGAGTAATAATATATACTGAACTGATGAACATGTTAAAAAGTGAAATTATATCTATATTATTAACGAGATTTTAGGATATATATTGAAAAAAATATTAACGTGTACTGCACATTTCACAGTTTTTCTCAAATACATCAAATACAGTTGTTATTTTATTATATATGTCGTTTCACATATCTTTTTAAAATTCGTATTGTGAAAGTAAGTAGGCACAATAAAGTGCTCAAGTGTAAAGTTTAATGTTTGGTTTGAAGTTTTTTGTTTGAGGATTTTTTCAACCTTAGTTCGTCTCCTTCACAGTTAGCAGTTTACTTGTTTAGGAACGCTAGTAGTGTGTGGAAATTGGTAAATATAACGATTGCTGTTTAGCCAGACCAAATATATCCGTTTGTAGGAAAATTATGATCATAAAATTGAAAACGTTTCTTAGATAAGTAGCGTACTGTTTCTGGCTGATACTTTCATATCACGAGGTTTCACTCAATTTTTGTACTCTCTAAACAATTCTTGCTTTCCTGAATAAAGGTGGGTCACTTGCGCTCGTTACCAGCTGGTATTTTACATGAAAGCTGCTCGAATTTCACTCGTTTTCCATTCCCATTCTACTAGCTACACACTCGTAATTTTAGTCACATTTTAGTTGTGGATTCGTTATAGCTGCGTTCGCTCGCTATGTTAATAATAAAATTACTTTTACCAAGCGTCGATGATGAGCGACTTTACTGAAAAGTGTGACCCTTTTCAGTTTTCCTTTGCTACCGCCCGCGGTACGTCATGGTAATTTTCGCCCTTACCCTTCAAAGTGTATGACCCGCTTGTTTGGTCATAAACCTGACTAGTCCACCCATGTTCTTGCACCACCACATTGAGACGCCTACTAGGTTCTTAGACCAACTACTAGAAGCCATCCATGTTCTTGCACCACCACATTCAGACGCCTACTAGGTTCTTAGACCAACTACTTGAAGCCATCCATGTTCGTGGACTACTTAATGTTACACCACCCATGTTCATGGGCCATTAAATTACACCCAATTTACATCCCATCCAAGTTCATGGACCTTCAAATTTTACACCCCACCCGTGTTTAAGGACTACGAAAGTACATTCCACATATTTTTAGGGACCGCTTTTCCGGACCCCTCCCATGTTATTCGACCACATTTTGGGGCCCCTAACAATATTCTAGGACCGCTTTTCATTATTCTAAAAATTTAAAACTGGAAAAGTAGTCCAAGGACATGGGTGATGTCTGAAAAAGCGCCTTCGACGAACATGAGTGGGGTGTAAATTTAGTGGCCCATGAACACAGGGGCGTAGCCACAAAATCCGAACTGAGGGGGCACCAAGGCTTTCTGAAGGGGTACAAGTTAGCTGTGTTCAGAATTTCTTATTTTCAAAATTCAAATTGGGGGGCACCGAGCCAAACTGGTGCCTGGATGTGCTTGTCAAAATACGTTGGTGGGGTAGTCATGTTTATGACCCATCAAGTGGGTGATATACCTGGGAGAGGTAAGGGCGAAAACTGGCAATAGTACAGGAATCTGAAGAGTGTTACATGTTGTGTCGATCTTCATCGACACTTGCTTTTACTAATTAATTAAGCAGCGACCATACCTATAGTATATACACTGCATGACTATATATGCTGAAGATTGAACATTTCGCTCGTATTCCACTGCAATTCCTCTGGCATCCAATCGCAGTTTACTCTAAATCTGCTCACTAGTGTCACTCATATTTCACTGTAGCGGAGCACTACATGCATTTGAGTTTGAATTTTATTCGTTTCTTGCTCGAGTATGGCTACCGCTTAAATTTAAACATGCCTGTGCGTGGAGTTCAGAGTACGCCTCCTTTGCATAATACTGCAGTGACTTTGAGCTATACAGCGTAACATTCAAGTGTACAAAACACATGTAAACAATGAAATATTTCGGTTAATATAGTTGAATATACCTATACTAGTGGCTTTGCTTATTGCCAAGGTGATGAATTCTGAGCGATGAATATATAGTTTAGAGCATAAGCTATATTGAGCATTAAATTAAAATTCACCGAATATCAGCCACGCTGCTGGAATAGTTGAAAAGATACACAGATATTTGTGCTCGCATATACATATTACATAAATGATGTATTGCTCTACAAAATGAGACCAAAGACAGTTATATAGCTCGAAACTTTGAAGATATATTACCATCTTTATGTCTTGTGGGTCACATAGACCCATTTAAAACTATTTTTCACTTAACCTTGTAGTGTAAATCACGACAATAGCAGCAGAATATTTGCAACTACGTAGAGGATAAATTGCTTTACAGAATGAGATCAAAGACACCTATATACCTCGAAGTTGAAGAAATATTACCACGTCCATGTGTTTTGGTGGCCATGGGTCCACTGAAAACAAGTTTTGACCTAACCTTGTAGTATAAGTAATGAAAATAGCAGAACGACTTTTACATTATAAAATCAATTGCTCTATAAAAAATGAGACCAAAAACACCTACATAGCTCTAGCGGTTGAAGAGGTATTACCATTTTTATATATTTTGGATGCTTTGGGCCTATTGAAAAACATTTTTGATTTGAGGATTTTGGGCAAAACGGGTTCTTCTGGAATTAGGCTTCGCACCTAAATAAATGGTACAAATAGAGATTTCAAGGTTTCCAATGAGCTGTTTACAACAACAACAATATTTATTACCAGTCAAGCCAGCCTTATAGTATGGAAAAATATATACATGTCTGTTTACAAGGTATCACCAAGTGGAACAGACCAGATCCTGTCAAATCGAACAGCAAAACAGACTGAGCATAACAAGTAATAAAGGTTAAACAGAAAGGGGGACAAGCCTACCTCTTATATCTGCTTATAAGTTTCTCCCAAATTTCGCGGGTCAATCCGCCTAACCGAAGTTGAGTTATGCGTTTCATTCCAAAAAACACCATAAAAGGACACCGTCCAAATTCATGCTCTGGGCAGTGAGGATTTTTCGCTTCGCTCGTTTCGCTCACTCACTCACTCAGTCAGAATTCATTAAGCAATGAAATCATGCGTAATTTAATGATATTTTGGAAAAGGCATGATACTCCTTAGGACAAAAAAGCGTGCATGTTTTACCTATTTACACTGCAAATTTGCCTGAGTTAATTTTTACTCAGCCTGAGTTGCATTGTTTGAGACGTCTGAAACCTTATCTGACCGTTTTCAGAATGCGTTCAGCTACTCACAGTGCTGAGTTAGTACGTAACTCATGTTTGAGTTACAATTCCAACTCAGACTGAGTTAATTTAACTCAGAGTGAATTAGAAAAATCCTACTGGGGAACCCTGAGTTTGAAGACTAACTCATCATGAGTCAGTTTTGTGCAACTTGGAGTTCTTGAGTAGTTTTTTTTCTAACTCCCTACTTTCAAACTCATGTTTGAGCTAGAATACTTAACTCAGAATTTCGAGTTACCTGCTAAACTAGGCCTGACTTAGTTTGAACTACTGGTAGTTTAGCTCAGAGCTCTCAGTTAATATTTAACTCACGCTCATTTGCAGTGTAACATTGATATAAAAGGAATATTACTATTCCTTGAAATAAGTGCATTGGAACGCGTTTCCGCCACGTTATAAAAATGTATGAGTTACATGTTCATAGTAAGAAAATTTGTTTAAATAGTCAGTCCGTGCTAAAGACAGCAAAATTTGTGCAGGAACAACAAAAGGAACTGTGGTATTTCACCTATATTCTGTGGTTATTTTGGAATCTACGTTTAGCTGTTATAGCCGAGATCGTAGCGTTTGATACTTAAATATCCCCTCTGATCGGTGATCATGTCTGTTTAAGCAGATTTGTTCTGTTTATGATTTACAGTTAACGCAAACTGGTAAGATGTCTAGACGATGTTCTACTTCGCCAAAGTAAAAAAAATTGGTCCTCCGCCATAATCTTACAATTACAAAGGAATATAGAAGTACAAATAATTTAAAATTACAAGTATAGCCGTAGATGCAAACCATAACCTTGGATTTATACACCTAACAGGTAAAAAACAGTTGTATTGAATTTAGGTTCTCTATAGTTTTAGACCTTATATACATAACAGTATATCTTTCGGTATCATTAAATACGCGAAATCTGAAAATATATCTTTTCTGAAATGTAATCTGAAAACATTTTTGTCACTCATTTGCTTCAGGTTATGTTAGTAAGACACAGGGCCGGCGCTAGGAATATGGGGCCCCCCCCCAAAGCCGCAAGCGGGGGCCCCTGCCAAAGTTGTAATTACAACATCAACTTATGAAGTGGTAAGAATTTCGTTTGGTTTTTTGAAAATTTTTACAATACCCATTTTTGCCAAAATATGTAGCACAAAATTGCAGAAATCGGGGGCCCCCAAAAATCGGGGGCCCCCCCCAAATGATGCGGATGATACTAAGGTAGCGCCGGCTATGGTAAGACATGCTGACTGCAGCATTTAGATTTACAAACGTATTCATGGCTAGTATAGTCTGTGAAAATGCACTTAATCTAATAACACGTTACCTGATAAAATTTAAAAATGCTACAGCCGGGTAGGGGTCACAATAAGGAATCAAGATGTTTTCTTATTGCTCTAGTTAGTAAAGTTTATGTTGATAAAACGAAAATGTGCATTTGAACATGCTGGTTGGCCGACCACCCTTCCCCGTGCAAGGCCTCCGGTACACTCCCTGTGACCTCGGACATTGAGCATATTTGATTAAAACGGAGAGAACACAAATAATTTAATCCAAAATTGTTATAATATCAACTATACGCCATAAACAAGAAGGTGTCCGAAACCAGTTTAAACGCAAACATAGAGAATCTTAATATATCTGCTGCCCAGATAATTTTAGTATAATTGTTCATTGTATTTCTCGCTAAACTTGATTTCCCAAATTTTATACACCAGCATAGTATAGTGTATGCCAGTATGTATATGGCTAACCCCGATAGTTTAGGCATCTGAGCTCTTCCCGACAGCCATACGTAAGACGTAAAATAAATTGGCTAAACAAAGATTTGGCAAGGCTTAAATTTGGCTCATAGACAAACTTTTTGTGTAGCAGCTGTGTATCATTTAGAATGGTTGAGAATAATATCTAAATGTAACACTTGTCGCATATGAATGAATGCCAGGACCATTATATAGCAGACACGAGACTTTTCGGGTTCGGTTGCATGTGCATCTCTCCTGTATAGGTATAATAAAAAAAATTGCAAAAATGTTTTGTACTGAACGCAGATACAAAGTTCATAGTATGATATTTATTCTACGTTGGACAACCGCCGCCGAATGAAAACCTTTGATGATACCGCTATAGTTTATGCTGATAATTTCCCAGCACCAAGCCCGTTTTCATACAATTACAGCTGGGAAATTCCATATGTGGAAACTGATTATAACTCATGGAAGGAACACAAATGGATGTTGGAAAACAGTCAGCAAAGTCTATACATAGCTTTTGGCTACATTATATTTGTATTCGCGTGTAATCGATTTATGAAAAATCGTCAACCGTACAACTTATCAACGTTGCTAATCGCTTGGAACGTTTTCAATGCACTATTTAGTTTTGTCGGATGCATTCGGTTTGGTCAAAGTTTCTTTTGGATATTAGCTCATCAAGGCTACGAATATTCGATTTGTATAATCGAATATAACTATGGTGTTGCCGCGTACTGGCTTGCACGATTTGCTGTTTCGAAAGCGTGGGAACTTGGCGACACCGCCTTTTTGATACTTCGCAAGCGTCCAATCACATTCCTTCATGTCTATCATCATCTAAGCGTCCTGCTCTATACCTGGGCGTCGCATTACGAAGGCATTGGCGCAGGTCGATGGTTTACTCAAATGAACTATTCGGTTCATGCGATGATGTATAGCTATTACGCAGCAAAAGCTGCGAATATCAAAGTTCCACGCTGGATTCCGATGTCGATAACAATCGCCCAAATCTGTCAAATGTTAACTGGGATCTGTATAACAATATCGATTTCCAAAATAAAACTATATGGAATACGACCGTGCACGCATTCAATCGAGAACCTGTGTTTTGCTTTGGCAATATATGGTTCGTACTTTGTACTGTTTGCACACTTTTTCTGGACCGCATATGTTAAGAAACCACTGCATTCGACAGAAATAAATTTAATCGACTCACTGAATAGATCTTGTATTTCGGAAGCAAACGGTACAAACATAGTAAAACGAAGAAGCGGATTCCGATGTCAATAAAACTTTGCCCAAATCAGTCAAATGGCAACTGGGATCTGTATAACAATTTCGATTTCTAAAATAAAGCTATACGGAATACGACCGTGCACCCATTCAATGGAGAACCCGTGTTTTGCTTTTGCAATATATTGTTCGTACTTTGTACTGTTTGCACACTTTTTCTGGACCACATATGTCAAGAAACCACTGCATTCGACGGAAATAAACTTAATCGACTCACTGAATAGATCTTGTATTTCGGAAGCAAACGGTACAAACACAGTAAAACGAAGAAGCGGATTCCGATGTCAATAACAATCGCCCAAATCTGTCAAATGGTAACTGGGATCTGTATAATAATTTCGATTTCTAAAATAACGCTATACGGAATACGACCGTACACCCATTCAATGGAGAACCCGTGTTTTGCTTTTGCAAAATATGGTTCGTATTTTGTACTGTTTGCACACTTTTTCTGGACCACATATGTCAAGAAACCACTGCATTCGACGGAAATAAACTTAATCGACTCACTGAATAGATCTTGTATTTCGGAAGCAAACGGTACAAACACAGTAAAACGAAGAAGCGGATTCCGATGTCAATAACAATCGCCCAAATCAGTCAAATGGTAACTGGGATCTGTATAATAATTTCGATTTCTAAAATAACGCTATACGGAATACGACCGTGCACCCATTCAATGGAGAACCCGTGTTTTGCTTCTGCAAAATATGGTTCGTATTTTGTACTGTTTGCACACTTTTTCTGGACCACATATGTCAAGAAACCACTGCATTCGACGGAAATAAACTTAATCGACTCACTGAATAGATCTTGTATTTCGGAAGCAAACGGTACAAACACAGTAAAACGAAGAAGCGGATTCCGATGTCAATAACAATCGCCCAAATCAGTCAAATGGTAACTGGGATCTGTATAACAATTTCGATTTCTAAAATAACGCTATACGGAATACGACCGTGCACCCATTCAATGGAGAACCCGTGTTTTGCTTTTGCAAAATATGGTTCGTACTTTGTACTGTTTGCACACTTTTTTTGGACCACATATGTCAATAAACCACTGCATTCGACAGAAATAAATTTAATCGATTCGCTAATAGATCCTGTATTTCGGCAGCAAACGGTACAAACACAGTAAAACGAAGAAGCGGATTCCGATGTCAATAACAATCGCCCAAATCAGTCAAATGGTAACTGGGATCTGTATAACAATTTCGATTTCTAAAATAACGCTATACGGAATACGACCGTGCACCCATTCAATGGAGAACCCGTGTTTTGCTTCTGCAAAATATGGTTCGTATTTTGTACTGTTTGCACACTTTTTCTGGACCACATATGTCAAGAAACCACTGCATTCGACGGAAATAAACTTAATCGACTCACTGAATAGATCTTGTATTTCGGAAGCAAACGGTACAAACACAGTAAAACGAAGAAGCGGATTCCGATGTCAATAACAATCGCCCAAATCAGTCAAATGGTAACTGGGATCTGTATAACAATTTCGATTTCTAAAATAACGCTATACGGAATACGACCGTGCACCCATTCAATGGAGAACCCGTGTTTTGCTTTTGCAAAATATGGTTCGTACTTTGCACTGTTTGCACACTTTTTTTGGACCACATATGTCAATAAACCACTGCATTCGACGGAAATAAATTTAATCGATTCGCTAATAGATCCTGTATTTCGGCAGCAAACGGTACAAACACAGTAAAACGAAGAAGCGGATTCCGATGTCAATAACAATCGCCCAAATCAGTCAAATGGTAACTGGGATCTGTATAACAATTTCGATTTCTAAAATAACGCTATACGGAATACGACCGTGCACCCATTCAATGGAGAACCCGTGTTTTGCTTTTGCAAAATATGGTTCGTACTTTGTACTGTTTGCACACTTTTTTTGGACCACATATGTCAATAAACCACTGCATTCGACGGAAATAAATTTAATCGATTCGCTAATAGATCCTGTATTTCGGCAGCAAACGGTACAAACGCAGTAAAGCGAAGAAGCTGATGAGGTACATAACTTGAGCATAAAACAAAGTGAAAACTCCGCTGTGAACGTTGAGTTAACAACAGTTGCGTTTTCTATTTATTAATGATACTTATTCCTTTCAATACGTGAAGAACAGGTGGCATCGACTTTATAACAGATACATAAACGATTAAAATTTATACCGAATTGTACAAATCATACAACAGTGACAATATGAAAATTATATTTTATTGTCTTAACTTGCGCTTATTTATATTGATATTTGTTTAATTAAGCGATTGACTATGATTTTGATTACCCCATTTTCGCCGGAACTAGTTTGTGTTTCTTGCCCTGTTTGACAAACTCGTGTAAACCGTTATAAAATACCATTACAGAAATTATGGAGTCATTGGCTCATTAAAAATATACAGTGCGTATCCATTTCCGGAATAAACAAAAAACTATTAATAACGGAAACAGTGAAAAGAAAGTAGAAGTATGCGAAACCTGATGACTGGACAATGTGTATTGTGAAAAGGCACACGTAAAGCTATTCAGGTAATGCAGAGTGTCATATATCCGGTTTCCTGGTGTGAGTGCTCACAACAATTAAAATAGTCATTTATATTATGGTTTATAAAAGCGAAACCATTAAATCTACCTAACACAAAGGAGCCTTCATGCTATCACTTTACCTCATTTACTTTTCATCATTTACCTTAAGATGTGTACGACTGGGCCGGATTTTGTCACAGTTTTCCGCCTCCCTAAAGCCAAGCTTGGCTATCCGTGATTAGCCTGTATGATATTTTTGGCCGAGCCAGACCATACAAATATATTAGCTAACAGTATAGCGAGGCTAATAAATTGTCAGAATTGCCGGAATCGGCTCTAAATGATAGAAATATATGACGACAATGAAAAATCACGAAAAAATGGAAATTGGTGATAGATATGGTCATATATTCCTAAAACATCCTTCCAGTTACAATAGGATATTTTAATGTATGAAAAAGCGTGTCTTACATAGCTACTAGGTTGGCTTATAAAAGGTGCCTTAACAAAAATTGTGAAAATAGATATATTTACGTATTTATTTTAGCTAAATTTATCCGTCTTACTTTAAGTACTACTAATATTGCATTTTTTAAGCCTAGAGCTAAATGTTTTCCCTGCCGCACAATTGGACTGGACGTAATAAATATTTTATCAGTAGTCCGTCCCGGCTATCTAACCCTAAGACATAGCCGTTTCCCGCTCGTACAAACATACTAGCACAGTTTAGCTATTTACTTTATTTTTATGAAGGGCCGGATTTGGCTACGCCTTTTTGTTACCAGCCGGAATTGGCTCTGTGACAGAATTCGGCCCTAGGTACACACATCTTAAGGTAAATGATGCATTATGTTGGATAGAACTAACATGTCCTGTAAACATGCTCTTAGACGGTAGGGGCTACCCAAAGTCGCTGAACCTTCACCCTTGCCGCAGACCGATTCCCTACTCCGAGTTCCCTGCTATCTCCCTGGACCTCTCAGTTCTCGACCATGAAGAATGTTCTGTCATTCCCATACTGGCGCAATAAAATTTACACCGAGTTTGACTTGAAATTTGGTCATCTATGCTTCTTTCCAAGATTTGCCGCAGAGAAGATGAATTTTTGCACATTTATAACAACTGGATTTTGATCAATATAAAGAAGTTAACAACATAAACGTTTTCGTTTCAGAATATCGATCTATTTAACAGATGAACATACCAAAAACAACCCGGAAACCCGGAAAACGTAAACTTTTTAGCATTAACATTCCGAATAAGCTCCATGCGTAAAAAGGAAATTTCGATTTTTTTAATTTTTTCATGTGCTAAGGCGATATCTAGGATCTTTCTTTTTAGGCCCCCAGCGCGAACTTGGACAATTTTGAAGATACTGAGCCGACTTTGGAACCAATTCAGTTCGATGAGGCGGGTCACAAAATAAGCATTTTGCACACATCCATGACAATTTTTTCGATTTATTTGAGGTCCCTTGGGGACCCAAAATTTTGAAGATACAGAGCTGATTTTGGTACCAATCGATTCAGTTTGATGAGGCTGTTTAGAAAGTGCTCAATTCATCCACATCTCTGAGAAATTATTTTTTCGATTTTTTGAGGTAACATTGAGAACCCAAAAAATTTTTTCTTCGGAATATGGTCATGATGCATTTGATTCGGCTTGATGAGAGAAATCTACTGGTGTGTAGTTTATTGAAATTACGCCACCGTTAGAAAGTTATGATGGCCCAAGTAACGCTGAGGGGCGGAAATGAAATGCAGGCCATGCCGTTCTCGATACATTAAGCCTAAGCCTTAGTCTTTGCCTAAGTTAAGGTCCTTATATGAGACATACACTAAGCCTAAGTCGGGGGGCTGCAGCCCCCGAACTCCCGCTCTGAGTTCTACTTTTTTCTAACGCTACATCGTATCGTCCCTCAGGGTTACTTGGATCCTCATAACTTTCTAACGGTGGCGCACAGTAGACTTCTCCCATAAACCGAGTCGAACGGTACCCAACATGACCATATTCCGAAGAAAAAATATTGCTGGGTACCGAGGGGAACCATTGGGACCTCAAAAAATTGAAAAAAGTTGAAGTTATGCGGGTAAAATGAGTATTTTCTGAATCGCCTCAAGGAGTTGAATCGATTGGTACAATACTCAGCTCAGTATATTCAAAATTGCCAAATTCGGGTTTGGGGGAGAAAATACCCGGTAAGATTTCTCTCATCAAGCCGAGTCAAAAGGTACCCAACATGACCATACTCCGAAGAAAAAAGCTTTTGGTTCCCGAAGGGGGACCATTGAGAACTCAAAAAATCGCAAAAAATTGTCAGAGATGTGGGTAAAATGGGTATTTTCTGAACCGCAACAAGGAGTTCAATCGGTTAGTATCAAAACAGCTCCGTGTCTTCAAAATTGACCATATTCGGGTTGGGAGTTTAAAAGAAAAGACTGATATCTATGCATGTTTAGCTTATATAGCGTAACTTACGTGCCAATATAGCCTATTGCGTGGCGCTACACCACCAGTTACTTCTCTGGACGTCGTGAAGGCCGAAAAGCTGTTTAGCATTTTCAGCTAGATATGGAACAGGTATACATGGTCTGTTGGTTTAGGGGTGTAGGTGGTTCCGGCGGGGGTAGATAAAGGGGTAACAAAGTACTCACAATTGCTCAAAATAGCGGCGCACCTTGGCCGGGGGTGTAAATATGGCGAATGGGGTTACGACCTCCACGGGCCAATCGCTATCCCGAGGACGCCTATGAGCTATATGAATAGCTCTAAATCACCACTCAAATGTAATGTAAAATTTGCCATCATGTAATTAATATATTACACTCTGTAGACACGCAAACGTAACTAACATATTAACACCATTGTCCAAACTCTTCGTTGCATACACAATCCCTGTGCCAAAGCCTACTACTACGTCGCTCAAATATCTCATCCAGTTTTGCTTGAATAGTTAAAAAGCGCCGTACAATAATTGTAGCAGCAAGAACGATAGTTCGCCGTTTCAAGAACACGGCAAAAACTCTCACAACCACCCGCTTTTAATATTCTAGTCAGCTGTAGACGAAAACAGCGTTGTTGAAGCCTCTTATGTAGCTAGCTAGTCAGGCAGTTTAGCTATTGTTGTAATGCATCGTAGATCTATTTCTGAACGCATGATATAGACATTAGAGTGAATTCAACATCTATTATATAACTATCATGAGGTTCTCCTTAAATTACGAAACACGGGAACTTTGGATATATTTTTATTGGAACAATAAATACAGTCAAGGATCTAGGCTTCTACTGTAAAGACATCTACAGTAATATGTAAAATTAGTACGCTATCATTGTAAAAAGATAAAACACAAAAAATTATGTATTTAAAACATTTTCTCTTAAATATGTTTGGCAAACAATTGGAGCAGTGGGATCTAATCGTGTGAGCTATTATTGACGGCTACAAGTGGCGGAGGCTGGAATTTCTGATGGGTATTCCTGACTCTATCTGTTCCCCATTTGTCGTATGCAACAATGTTTAGTGAAACCGATGGATGATGATACAGGGCGCCAGCTTCCCATCTAGATTCTATTATGACCACTATATATATTTTCCCGCTCTCGAAATACTAAAAGTGTTGTTAGTCTGAAAATCATTTTCCATGTTAGCAGTCTGATTTTTCACTGTACTTATAGCATGCGTATTACACGAGCATTGTCATTGATCAAAGCTGGGTCCACCATAGCTTACGTTGGGATTGTGTACAGCGCGCAGATAGAACCTAATCCGAGACATTTTGGGTCAATCGCTGGAGCAAAGTTTTACCCGACCCATTTTATCACATTTGACACAGAATTTGTTGGGCCCATATTTAAGATGCTCGCAAATTTGGCTCAACGCATTTTACGGCGGATTTGATCCAGATCCGTGGCAAGGCGCGACTCGTCCCGACCCGACTCGACACGATCCGGCCTGAACGCCGACTTCATTAGTCTCGACGTGGACCCAAGTAAAAATTACTATCTTAACTTTAGTACAGACGAGTCTAATTTTTTCCGACCTGCTCACAAAATTAACGCAACGTATATTATAAATTATTTCTCTGCTGCTGCGTGCCTTTGTACTACTAGATTAACTTTTGCCGCAATATAATGCAGTATACGCTATGGAAAGCGTTACACTGCGGTCTAACTAGGTGTCCTATAGATATCGAACAGACACCGCAGCCCGATGGGGTCCATGTAATATCTGGTCGGGTCTGGTCATTGACCCGACTCGGGTCGTCGGGTAAAATTCAGGTTCATCTATGACTCAACTAATGTCATCGCATATCTTGTTGAATTCCTATGCAAAACACAAGTCTGCACAGTTCCAACATACGATTTGGTGGACCCGGCTGTGACGAATGATAATGCTTGTGTAACACATGTGCTATAAGTATAACAACAGCGCAATATGTACTGTAACGCGCACGTATTTTTAAATATCTTTTCGTGTTTTCGTTCACAATATTGTTACAAGACTGCAGCCGGGTCATGCCGCTTCCACCAATTGTCGGGTTTGAAAAGTGGATCTTGATACGGTCTCTAATATGGAAATTTCGTGTTCGTCTCCTAGCGGTATATTTTTTTAATTTTGAGAATTTTTTGTTCCAGCAAATGGTGTTCTGAATGATATATAAATGTTCATGCGCTGAATTAATCGAGCAACAGCCTAATTTTTGCCTAACCCTTTCGAGTTAATGTGATTCGTGTGATATTGAGCAAACTATTGCAACAGTGGTGGACTGAACTTAGATCGTTTAGCTGCCAGCCTATTACGCTAAGCTATTGAGGAGGAATTTCGCTCAACGCAAGCGAAAAACAAACGCGTGCGCAACCGCACGACCCATGAAAACTGAGATAGGGCATCGTTTGGCAATGTGCGCAAATACAGCAAATTTTAAGGAAAGACTCTGCGGAAAGAGTTAAGGATGTAAGGTGCAGCCGGGTGTAGTTTTCGAACCAATTAGCCCGGACTAATCATAATAAAGTGCCACAAGTCAAGCGGTAAAGCGCTAAAGTGACAGAAATAAACACAGGACGAAAAGGCTAACCCCTTTGTCACCTATGCCCCAAATGTATTTTATGTTATCTTGCCCCCAGACGTGTTTTATGCTAGCTTGCCCCCCAAGTTCACAACCGTTGCCTTATGCCTGGAGACGAACGTTGCCGAAATTACCGATGGTACATTAACTACATACACCAATTTAAGCTCAACATTAACACTTCTCCGGGACAACATGTACTTCAATTAGACCTCACTTAGACTTCGACAATAAAGGGCTATTAAGTTCGATGTGCAAGTATTACAGAGCATTTCGGCATCTAGTTAGTTGCATTTAAAAACTCAGTTAATTTTAATTGAATCAAAGCAAGAAATAATTTTGCTGCTTTCAGTTTTAACGTAATTAAAAGTGTTCGTGAGTGAGCTTCATTTGCAACTAGGGATACGTAGATGACTAAATCCTGCATGGTGGTCGCATAAGCAATGTAGACATACAGACTCTTAAAGCTATATGTAAGATGAAAAAGGTAGTGTTTACCATTACACAAATGAGCAGGAAAATAAGTCAAGGAAGTATAATATAATTTTGGCATGGATATCTTCGCTACTGCTAATGTTTACATTGACACAGTGGAATAGCATTACCAATTTGGAAGCAAAAAAATTGCTTCTTCTAGCTCACTCATGGCACTTGATTCCACCTCCGGCTCGAAGCTCGATGTAAGACCGATTGGGCTCTTCGTGAGCAGTGTACGGGTCAACTCGGGTCTTTCCGTGGCAACTCATGCTCGACTCGACTCTGAACACTTTCAGATCCTTTAATATTACAAGGAACATATAACAAACAAACCAACAAAAGAACTAAACATAATCAGCTCAAACGAAATGAGTAGCACAAATAACAGATAAAGTTTACTACATTAAAGAACACGGACCGGAGTAATGCGTGATTCACGTTATAATGCCCTCAAAATTTGGAGTTTAAGTACTCCTGACAGCGTCAATCACGCCGTCCTGAACATAGCGTAGCCGATACCATACGCAATTATTTAAAATCAGAACATTGGATATACTGGCTACCTTACTGTCAAAGCGGAAATCTGACCGTGAGAGTGATACCGTTTAAAATTTTATTACTGAAATACGGTGGGACGGCCATCCAATCGGCAAATCTTAAGGGTATGGTTACAATCATGTGGATATATCGCAAGTGCGGCAAGCGTATATACAAACCAAGACAAGCAAATAACTACATCAAACATGAGTATCTATTAGTTCGTTTAAAGAGTTTGTATCTTCAAAACTATAGTTTTTATTAGAGGGCGTTTTACGTGTACACTATATCCTAGGTGTCCAAGGTCTGTCGTATTTGTGAACTATAGCTTGACAGTGTCTATGACACCGTGTAAGCAGACAAATTACGTAGCAACCACACCATAAGATAACGTAAATTTGCAGTACGATGTCGAGAACCTCTTGGTTATTCGAAAACAGTACCACTGACACTATTCGTACTGTATGATCTAGAGCGCTACAGGGCAAAAAAATTGCAAACTGCTGGTACTTTATAACGTGAAAGTTATCACAATACCACTAAAAATAAATACAGTATGAAGATAGCATCTTTCCAAGGGCCTAACATAAATATATAAGAATAAAAATCTGAAAGGCTTATCAATAATAACTAATAATAACATGCATATTACGATACACAGCTACCGTTAAAAAGCTAAATATCCATTTAAGAATGATAGTTCATTCCATTTAATAAGCGTGATTGGCGACAAACAGAGATTCCCGAGTTTTCTCGTCCGCATACTGACCTTCGTATAAACCTTGCGCTGCCAAACTGTTTGCCTGAAACATTAATGGGAATAAAATGTGCCTGTGGCATTAAATTTTGTATAACGCATCAGACAACTGCTTAAATCTAAAATATAATATAAAATTCATTCGTATTACTTTTTGCACTATTTCAACTTGTCTTCGTTAAAATAAAAACCCACAGTTCTGAACTGTGGTTTTTTTTATAATACAACAGGTGCAATATTGATGCTATGTAAATGTTGCAAACTAAATTATATAAAAAAGTTATAAAAATTGCACTGTTTTATAGTGTTGTATCTTGGACATATATACGTTAAATCCAAGATGCAAATTGCTATGTCCGATAAACCATTAAGATGAAGCATATATTCTAATGTGAGTCGGGTATAAAAGTATCGACGTGCTGTAAATCACGCCTGGTGCTCTTGACAAAATATATCACAGTGAGCGTGCGCTAAACCTCCATTCTTTAATGCCCGATCTGTGATTTATGTACAACGTTTGACAAACTCAAGGCCGCTCCGCGGAATCGAACCCCGAGCACATGCATGAGAACGGTGTACACAAACGGCTGAGCTATCTGGGAGCTGTTGCTCGGTTCCTTAAGGAATCTCACAAAGTGAGCGAATAACAACACGTGTATAAACACGCGCAACACGAGATAATTAGTTTGCGCAACGCGTTGAAATCGCGATAATGCCAACTGGTAGAGTTGGGCATGAAAGAGTTAGTGAAGCGACTGACTATAATTTTTTTGGTTAACACTTTAACGCCCAAGCTATTGTGTGCATTGTACAATATCTGACAAACTCAAACCCGTGTAGTGGAATCAAAACCCGATCGTATGCGTGAGAACGGCGTACACAAACCGCAGAGCTATCTGGGAGCATTTGCTCAGTCGCTTAAGGAGCCTGACAAAGTGAGCGAATAACACCACGCGTGCAAGCTTTAGCAACGTGGCAGACCTAGTTTACACAACACGTTGCTATATGCGGTAATGCCAATTGGCAGGTTGAGCATGAATGATTTAAGGCAGTATCCAGTTTATGGAAGTATCCAGGCTGTTACATTTAATGAATCCACAAGGCAATCATAGAATAATGTAGTCATAAAACATTCCAGCTTGTGGATTCTATGAATAAGGCGCATTGTGCCTTTTATAAAACAGGTACGCATTTACGAACAAAACATGCCTAAGCTTGTGAGCACATTTTGCTATTCATATCCATGTCAGAATAAAAATTTCTCGACCGTTATTCCATAATGACGGCTACGGCTGCTAAAAGCGCATACAAATGGAATTAGTATTATTTTTAGTAAATATTATTTACTGTAAATACTAGAAGTATAGTAGAAGTAATAGTATGTATAGCGGGATATATAAAATATTTTATAATAAATTCGTGACTATGAAATTTATTGTGCAGCAGGAAAATAATGTCAGATTGAAAATTAAACACCATCTGGTAAAATAAATATTTGGAAGCTACAAAAATTTATAGAAAAATATTTTATGACATAATACAGCAGTAGTACTAAAAGGAATATCACCTAATATATACACTTCCCACTCTAGGAACTATGACTGACAATCTTCTCATTACATATTAGCAAACAGTATTTGGGGTATATTAAGTCATAGCCCGAAGTCAAAATGTGTGGAAGCTATATATACAGTCAACTAACCATGAGGCTTACCCTAAACTAACGCTACCATATAGCCCGACTCTTTTTTAGCCCCGACCACCCTATTGGTCAATTTTGAATGTACAGCTGTAATTTAATACCATTCGTCTCAGATTCATTTCAATTGCGGGTTTAGAAAAAATCCATTTCGTTCACTTTTACGGTAAAATGTTTCAATTTTTTTTATTCTCAGGTTTTAACGATTTGGTGAGTATCCACAATTTTCGGAAAAAATTCTTGATATATGTATAATTTTATATATTATTCGTACCGCATTGACGAGTTGAGGCAAATTTTGGTAAATCAGCACAATCGGTTCACCGGTTAACGAGTTAACACCAATTATGTAAAATCCTAAACCCAAGCCTAGTCAGCTTTAATTAGTTACATTTATCGAGAAAAAAATTTATTCGTACAGATTTATCGAAAAAATAATTTTTAAAAATTTAGGGTATCTAGAATAGCAAAAAATCGAAAAAAAATTTGTCCCAAAAGTTGTCTAAATGAATATGTTCTGAACCAGCTTGTCGAGCTGAATTGAATGGTACCAACATCTTTAAAATTAATCCCAATTTCGGCCTGGCGAATTTAGGCCCAATTTAGGCTAGATACAACGGCTTAAACAATGCTAGATCAGGGTTGCACTATAGATCTCTACCATGGACTGCTGTAGAAGCACCAAAAGTAGGGATGCATAAGAATAATAATAATTGTCGGTTGTTGATGTTTTGGTTACGAGCTCCCAGCTCACCGCATGGACCCACGGAATCCTGCGCTAACAAGCAATCTCTGCGCCGATCAACAAGCGTTCCCACGGATCATGGCTACCGGTTACGAGCAGTGGCAAGATGTTCTCACGAGCGTACTTGTGCTGCGAAAAAAATTCACGTCACTTACAGAAACTTTCTACTCATCCAGTGAGTAGAAAGCAATAAAGCGTTTGCGCACAGTGTGCGCTTATTGACTATTTCAAAGTTCCAAATTGAGCTGAACGAGCCCACGTTAAATTAATATGCAAATATATGGCATTATTTTATATTCGAATAATAATCATTCAACCTGTTTAACTCGCCTAATCCGCTATCATAATAACACAGTCTGATGTTGCGGGTTATTATAAACCATGTTTAACCTAAACCCACTCTTAGATGTGCGAAACTGAAATCATTATGCGGGAACTAATGCAACATATGCCAAAACGATGACTAAATTTGAAAGTCATTTTGATTTGGAAAATCAAATCCGATCGGCTTTGACTTTTCAGTCTTAAAACTCATCGATTGACATACAATTCGGCGAGTAGTCATTCTAAACTGGCCGATACCAGAAGAGTTTTCTCTGAACTAATTTCAAATCGGGCTTACGGTGAGTAGCATAATACGGTCACTTCTAAAAATTTCACTAGCAAGTGGTTGCTGTTACTATGTGTACCATTCGTAATTTTTCATTTAGTTTGCGATCAAACTTTTAAATTGTAGTCTTAATATGCTATAATGATAAGCCTGATTTGAAACTACAACTGGCGGCACATTAATTCGGGCAACCGAGTTGGCCGATTTAAGCAATCTTTCCTTGCGTAAATCGAGGTAAATCGACTCGTTTCAAATCCGTAAAAGGCAAATGGAAAACTCAATCCATAAATCAAAACGAGTATTAAATTTAACCATTTTTGTATCTGGCAGTAATTCGTGCATTATATTCATTAAAACGATATCGCTAAAATTTACAATAGTTTTCAATGTGCCACTATAGCATAGAAAGCATAGCATAAAAACAATAGCATAAAAAGGCTTTTTACAAATAAGTTTTCACTCCGTAGCAGCTATTTAACTGGAGGAACTACTGGGTTTGAGTTTTTCTTAAATTGAAACGGCTCGAATCCCTGCTCACCTTAGCACGGGTTATCAATTGTTGCTGGGCCGCTTTTATGTTGGCGTCGCTACCTTGCCACACTTTTAAAACAGAACCTTGCAGTGCACGACCGTATGAGAAGCTTAACGCCCATGGCATTTTCCTACCAATGGTTTTACGAAGTTTGTTCATTGCGTCTAAGTTTACTGTCGCATCTTCTTCTGACTGACCACCAGACAGGAAAACAACGCCTAAATACATACAACATTAATTTATAACTAAACAATACATAACAATAATCGCTGTTGCGAAACTATGCTGCGGTTATCTTTAAAACAATCCAAATTGTGGAAGATTTGTCCCTGTGTGATCATGAGCGTACCATGATGGAATTTGAGTGTGTCCACTACACTATTCGGAATATCGATGATTTTCTGGACACAATATAATATTATTTATGAAGAGTAATGTGGCTAATATGTAATGGGTTTACATCTTACTTTGTCAACTTGAAACTTTTGTGGCGTTAATATTACCCTTAGACGCGACAAAAATAGCTCTATTTTTATTTTAATTACTAATTTTGACATTTTTCCCAACATAAATGGTGGTTATGGAAAATATTTTGCTCAGCTAAACTCTCTGCGATATTTTACAGTAGGTGAGACTAATGCATTAAAACCAATTATTACAGCAAAGTTACAAAACTTGGGCATTGTCCAACTGCTAAATTATACAATATATACTTGGTCAACAGATTTCAGCGAAGTATAGCGTGTGGACAGACCTCCTATTCTAAGGACAGGAGATAGATTTGGTTTACAACACTTAAGTAACGCTAAAACTGTGTTCGTTGTTATTCATACCACGACTAATTGTATGGCGTCCCGTTATTACTTTCAGGCTGTCAGAGAAACAGTCTCTAAGATATACTGAGTAATATTTATTCAGTATTTACGCTTCGAACTACGACTGTCTCTCATAACGTGCTGTGCAGTTGGACTTCAGATCGTGTTTGTCCGATTACGGACAATGTTTATTGGTTATACTTTTATTTGTCGCAGCCATAAAAGTATTTCACTGTTTATGATATGCTCATTATTGTTTAGTCAAATGCTGTATCTGTCTAATATGTTGTCATACATGGTTGCAGCATTGGAGTAAGTACTGATGGCTCATCCCTGGCTTCCTGCTCATCTTGGCTTAATACCTATCACATTTCGGAGTTTATGTATTTTGATATTATAGCATTCATAAATATTGTGATAACTGCGTTTCCATTAGCATCTACGGTAAATGTATGGGTGTACAGTTTATCTCCCCCACAGCATGCTCTTCATTGGAGATAAATACCCTTCTGTATGTCGTGGGAAGGTACATTTTGACGCCCATGTATTTCATCGGGGGACAATGTCCCTTCTCAAAATCGAGAGGGGAACAAAATGGCACTCCCCGCGTCACTATATATATACATGGAGACAACGTGAAACGTACCACGACGTCTTTATACGCTTAATATTCATGAACTGTACTCTTCAGATAAATATATGTGAGGGGGAAGGATTTCTAGCTAAATCTTTCCCCTCACAACCGCATACTTCGCAACGCTTCGGCGTGCCTTTTGCTTCGTATTTCTCAATTTTTATTCTGGCTCGACCCATTCCCCCTGGTCGAACCAACTTTTACGGGGCCTCCCCGTCCTGCTTTTCGGGCGAAACTCTCTCTCCTTCTCTCTCTCTATCCGCACCGTAGTGCGTTCGCCGTTTCGTTGGCCGTGGTGTTTTCGTGTTGTACTACGCTGACTCTCTCTGTCGTGCATACACGGTACGGTGCTGCTTTACGTTGTAGTATTACCATCTTGCTGTCAGTGTAGTAGTTTTGTATATTGTGGCGATGGTACTCTCTCTATATGTGTACGGCAGTTTGTGATCTTATCTCTTATCGTCGCGGATTAATACAAATGCTATCGTGCCTACGAGTCGTTTCACATCAGGGTATCGGCGTCGCTGTTATCATGGCATGTAAGTAATTCTGGCGTTTACGATACACGAAATATACTTACCTATACAACTTATCGCCATCTTTACTGTTGAAATTGGGGCCAGACGAAATATAATTTTGGTTATATTATTATGGATGTATATTGTGTAACGTTGTAGTACCATTGGTATAATTCTAAGATGAATTCACTTTTGTACATTGGTATTCAGTTGTTATACAGTTCACTGGCTGAGTGACGAAATGATAAAACCGTGTATATTCTGGTCGGCACAATCGTAATGCAATATGAGTACTTGTGTTGCCCGCTCAACCGTTCATTACACCTTCAATAGTGATTAGTATTGCGCTTGTTAGCGGTTCGCTATCCGCGGCTCATTCTTGTGCAAGTAACCTGCGCATCCCCATTGTACCAATGTTATTTCAACAAACGACATGCCTCTGTTGTAAGGGGTGTTATTAGCTCCCTTTGGTCGTGCGATTTGAGTCACCGGTGCAATTGGCTAGGTCCGGTTGTGCATAACGGTGGAACGACTTCGAATAGCTTTTCATTTCGAGCGATTCTTTTCATTTTATGTTGTAGGGAGCGTTTGCTACAACCAATCATTAAAATTTTTAAATTTGATTTATGGCCTCATTTCTACTTATATTTTGGCTCCGATCTGGCGAGTTTTGCTCATTAAAATACTCGTTATCGGATTTAAGATAAGCAGGGTTGTTAACCTTAATTTTTCGAGATTTTAGGCGCTGCAACATCGCTTATCTCTGGTTGTAAATTTTCGGTAATTGTTACTTTCGCCGGTCGTATAAGTTTGCAAAGCGGTAATCTTTTGTTGGTTGGAATTGCAATACTTTTCTAACAATGTAGTAACAACGTCTTTTTTTGGATTGGTTGAGAACTTCAAACCGTTATCGGTATACTACTGTAAAATCCTTTAGAGCTTCTGATTGGCTCTGAGCGCATCGATAGTTCAGTGCAGTAACTCACGAGTATAAAAAGGCACGACACGCTAGTAGAGGGGGCTCAGTACGTTTGACAGTCGTTGAATTTTGGTCGGGTTGTCCGACGGATAAAGTTTTCATTCAACATTGGTGCATTTTCGTTTTCTTTTTATTCCCATGGCTTTGTTTCGAGCGGCGGTAATGTTCGTGGCGTACTAACTTATCCGCACTTTGTATTGGGTTGTACATTGCTCACTACTGCTCGGCACTGTGGGTTTTCCTGTTTTGTCGCAAGTATTATTTACCCATCTGTATTTCGAGATGTTTGCTGCCGCTCGGGCATGGCCACACTTATTTAACATGACGCCGCATATGGCTACATCACTTAAAATGCAAATGTTGCTTATTGCACGCAATGTATCTTTTCTGGTTTCAAGTCAAGTGTCCGTACTGGGTCCCCGGCCACCTC
Source organism: Trileptium ribeirensis (assembly GCA_030248225.1). NCBI lineage: Eukaryota > Metazoa > Nematoda > Enoplea > Enoplida > Thoracostomopsidae > Trileptium > Trileptium ribeirensis. The sequence continues at coordinate 44,261 of JASANE010006170.1, read as the reverse complement.
GCTCTAACACGGAGTGAGGGGTCGAGCTCGTTGATTTATTTTGACGGCATTTGATTGGACAGAAGTCGGCTTTATTTGTGTTTTGGATTTTGGAAACGCCGGCGATTTTGTGTTCGAGCTGGTACATTTTTCTATACCTCATGTCAATGGTTGTTAGATCTTCACGCTTAATTTTTGCAGTCTGTGCATCGTATTGGAAATTTTCTTAAGGCTTCTTCATGGTACACAGGTTACGGATATCAAATAAAATAGCGCGCCTGATCGGCTTTCTTTTTCTCTCTGTTCGGGTTGTTTATTTCTTAACTTTCGTACAACGGCGGATGTCGTTAGTTTTTTACCGTCCTACTGGAAACTTTTACACGCACGATTTATACTAACTTTTTGGTTCGGCGCATGTTGGCCGAAGAGAGGGCCGAACGGATGTCGTTAGTTTTTTTACCGTCCTACTGGAAACTTTTACACGCACGATTTATACTAACTTTTTGGTTCGGCGCATGTTGGCCGAAGGACTTATAAAATAATTTCTTACTGCCAACATTTCTAGCCCTTTCTGGCCTTAACTTATATAAGTTTAGACTTGGTCACTCCGCCTGTCGTTAGGAGCTGTTCGACTGGCGGGTTCGCGACGGAAATTCGTAATTCTCCTCGGTTTCTGGTATTACACAATCGCGCTATTTCAGAACTTTTCTTGGAGTGTGCCTTTCGCACAATTTCCTTAACTCATGTTTGGTTGTGCCCGTTGTTGTCGCATATTCGTGCTACACAGCACTCATCAAAGTTTTCGGAATATTTTACCAAATACTTCGGTCGTGTACTATAGTATCTGAAACACCTTTTTCATAATCGCGTTGTAACCACTTGTAAATACTTTGACATTCACCCTTTCGTGCAGTGCTTATTTTGTATGCTCGCTCGTATTTTCATTTATCATGCATCATTTTATTCGTGTGCCGTATTTTAATCACTTGTAAATGCTTTGGGTATATCAATGTCCTTCATGAATAAAAAATTTCATATTCACGACTTATTTCCTGGAGGCGTTTAGATCTTATTTTATTTGATTTTTACCTTCGAAACTGGCAACCGGAATAGCGTAAGGTGGCCACAGGGCCGTCGCCTCTAGTGTTTGTAATACCTTGTGGACGAATGGCACAAGCGCTTGGGTTTCAAATTCTATACCATTTCGGTACTTCTAGCGTACTCGCGGGCTCGGGCAGCATCGCGCTCTTTCGAGCAGAATCACTTTCCCGCAATTTCAAACAAGCTCTTTTTTCGATATTCCGGGTAAATCTAAATTAGCTGCTCGAGTCGCTGCATGTTACTTTTCCGTCCTTGAATCTTTCCCTCGCCGGCCTTGTTGGGCTAAGCTCTGACTGGGCCTCAGTCTTTCCATGGTCCTTGTGCTGTTCGTTCGTCACCAGGTAATAAGCGGACAACTCTCCAAAAAGGATAACACAGATTTTATTTCACAACGAAAAGTATCATAAATAGCGGGGAGCGCGAATTGCCCTACCGGAGTGGGTGTATAGCGGTGGCCCATTTCCCCTTCACTGGACGAACGGGACACCACACCCGGGGGGACCTATATCATCCACTAGACAACGTTGGCCGTATTCGCACGGGGGTCCTGCCCAGGAACACCAGGACCAGAGGGCGGCAACTCTCTTCTGCACTGAGCCCACCCCTGGGGGCAATAGAAATTTCGGGGTGCGGAGTTCCTGCAGGTAGAGGTTGGGCAGCCCGCGTACCCCGTTACAAATTGGGGGCTACGCCGTGAGCGAGAAATTATCGATTTTTCATGATTTCAAAAAATATAATAATATATAGGCGTGGCTCTCCGGTATGCATGTTCCATATATATCATGCAATGCCTAATACGAGTGGCGTATAATTTCCAACCGCAATCTCATCAGCATCTCTACTTATGTCTCGGTACTCTTTTTAGGCTTATGCATTCTACTATTTATTGCGTTGAAAATACTATATCGTTTAGTTAACTTAACGGCTATTTATTTCTCGGGCGTTGACTATCTCTGTGATCTGAGTAATTATCTCACAGGTAAGGGTCGATCCGATCCTCTATCCGGGGGCTCTACAATAAACTATGGTAAAAATACAATTTTTGACAAACACCACTTGTATGGCTTTATACATATTTATCTTTGTATAGCTGGCTAGTGTTTAAAGTTTTAGTTGTAGCCGCTGTGTTTCTCTTGCTTTTTGGAATCTTTGTGCACTGTTTAGCTAATTGAATTTGGTGAACGGGAATGCTGTACTACATAATCTGTAAATATCTAGCTTTGTAGTGGTACTGCTGCAAAATACGGGCTATGTAACAGTTGCTTATCTCGGACTGGCGGAACTGCTAGTGTACCGTTAACAGACTTTTACTCTTTTCTTTTCCGCCTCATGATCTCTTCCTGACTGTTTCGTTGGGATTGCTGGGAACGGTAGAAATAACTCGCTATGTGGATAATAAAATCTATTGCATCTGCGCCGCCGGTTCGGTCCCATTTGTACAGTCACTATAGTGTTTAATATTTGTGTCTGCGTAGCATTTTGTATCGCATGTTGTGGCGGAGGACTCTTGGTGATTTGGGGAACTCTTATTTATATGGTGACGTGCTGTGTTTTTGCTTAATACTTTGCTATTGTACGTTGCGAAGGTGGCCCTTTTATTAACCGGGTATGGTTCGATATATTTATAGTCGCGGTATCGATTGCGCTGGTCCGTCGGCCTGCTTATCGTTTCGGTCGACAGCGGACGTATTTATCGAATCTGTATCGCGAGTTCGTCGTTTTTATCGTTTCGACGTCAGTATCGAACCGTTTCGTGGCCCGTTCGTCGTACTATTGGTCGCCAGCAACAGCATCTTGTCTACCGGCTCGGGTATATCAAAGGCCGCTTAATCGAAGATCGAACGAACGACATTGGTGGTTCTTGTTCAGAGACTCTATTGCATTGTTGTAAGACTGATGATGTGTATTGTAGCGTTTATTGACCTTAATATCTTTATTGTTTAATACAGTGCTCGTTATACCGATTTGACGATGATATTACGGCTTTAGCAAAAGCGCTAACTTTCACGATAACACTATTCTTTTGATTTCTTAAAAGACAAGTTACGAGCTTCGCAAATCAAAAAAGGGGGAATTTCGATTTAATATTTATTTGTGTGAATTTTTTTTTTGAAAAAAACGGCAAACCTCGTTCGCTAATCCTTGGCAATTTGGCGTACTGAATTTATCGATTTCTGTGTTATTGTAGTTTCGAGTTAGACACGATTTTTTTCTTCAGCAAGTGGCTAAGCCGGCTTTGTTGAAGGCGTGCACTTTACTATTTCTGAATTTTAATACTAGACACGGTATTCGGCTGACGGCAGGCTAAGACCACCTCCAGTCGAAAGCGAGCGGCACCAACGTTTACAAACACTGTTAGTCACGATACCCTGAAACAAACGGCTAGGACCTTTTGTTAACGGCGTGCTATTCCTGCAACACCTATCACGTTTTGACTGCGACAGCTATTTTAATACCATATTAGGCGCTTAGCGGTCTTTAGTACTTAGCCCAGAGTATAGAATTTGGACCACCTATTGGCTTTCATTTAGGGTTCAGATTTGGTCAATTTTCACTTTTTTTTGCTTTTCGAGTCGTCGGGGTGAGTAGTGAGATTTCAAGATCATGTCCACCGACTCAACTATTTCCGCTGCGAGAGCTGGGCGGATCCATCCTTCCGCCCCACTGGACTCATCACGGTTCACATTAGCAGTGGCGCAGCCGATTCCTGCGATGGCAGCACTACCGAAGCATTGTCCGGCCTTGTGGAATAGCTCCAACAATCGGCTAAATTGGGCGCCTCTGGACAGCGACGCCCACCTCAACAGGTTGCGCGGTTAGAAAGTATTCCGCGCTACCCGGACCCTAATCGAAAGCGTGAATTTGACGAGTGGTTGGAGATATTCACCAGGTTTGCCGATGCCAACCAGTGGACGGATGAGCAACGACTTCTTTACCTGCCGTTGCTCCTGGACGGCCCGGCTTTGACGGCCTTTGACAGCCTGCCGCCGGTTAAGAAAGAGACGTTGCGCGCGGCTACAGCCAATTTGAAGCACTTGCTTATGAGCCCACGGAGCCAGAGCCGAGCGGTTCAGGACCTGACGCAGCGAAAGCAGAAGCCCGGTGAGTCGGTGCTAATGTATGGAATCGAGTTGAAACGTTTGTTGCGTGACGCACCACCGCTGAGTGAATCGGACCAAAACGATTGGTTGAAAGCCTACTTTCTCTTAGGTGTGAACAATGACGTGCGGCGGCACCTGCTGAATCTCCAATGTGAGTCGTTTGACGATATGCTTGACGCCGCGAAGCGATACGAGGACGCAGCGGTAACGTGCGGTGGGTCCGCAACAGCCAGTGGTGATTCGGCTCCTATTCTCGAAGCGATCAGGTCTCTCGCCGACACGCTTGACCGGCAAACGGTGTCTGCCTCGAAGAGAGAAGGTGTGATTAAACGGCTTACTGATGAACTGGAGACCAAGGAAAAGACAGCACAAGTGATGGCAATGACGGGCCCTGTGGTAGCCACAGGCTTGTCTACTACGTGCCAGCTATGTCAAGGTCCCGGGCATACGGCATTGGCATGCCCTAGTTATTTGGCACCCAGCAGACAACCACTCGGCTCAGGGAATCAGTCCGCCAGAGACGACGGTCCAAACGTTGGGTACACGCGCAATGTATCCTACAGTTCGCGTCCACCGCCAGTAAACTACACTCCCGGTCGAGTTGACAATCGCCAGTACCGTCCACGAGCAGGCAGCTACCGCAACGTCCCAGGTCCTTCCGAACGAGCCGCATACCAAGCAAACGCTCAGGCTCGGTATCCCAATCGCGGTGCTGTTATACCAAATGTAGTAGGCGGGGTGTATATGCCAAATCGCCAAGGCTCGGGCGGTAACACCATGTTTCGGAACAGAGCCGTCAATTATCCTGAGACAAGCGGAAACTATAGGCCAGGGACCGTTCGGCCACTGCGTCAAAATACTATGGTCACCGACGCAGGTAACGAAACTAACGATGCGGAGGCACGGCATCGTCTCGAAGTACTTAAACAGGAGATAATGAGTTTGGAAAGGGCCAATGCCGTCTCGGCTCATGATCGGTATTTGAACTGCCTGGTCACAAGTGGAGACCGGCCGCACGGTTTCTACTCGTCAATCTCGGATTATGACACCGCGTACCAACAGTTTCATCGTGACATCGATGAGGATTTCTGGAGTGACCCAGGCGAAGTCGTAGCTTACTCAATAACTAAGGCCGGGATTTCTACACCAACGGCATTTTGCCCGGAAGATGACTGCAGTGCAGATGACGCAGGCGCGCGCAAAGTGAGTGTCGTAAATCGCCTACGACTAGACGACGCTTCAGGCGACCTACCTTATGCCTGCAGCACTACGTCAGCAAATTCACGCTTGGAAGCCATCGGGAGCTGGGCAAACGATGACTGTAACCGAGTCGTGTTGACCGAACCATGTTATTCTAAGGAGGCCTCGTATCGGCAGACAGAGATTGGGGAATGCCAGGAACAACCGTCAGATAGTGGAATACTGAGATTGCCAATTGATGGAAACGTAGCCAAGCCAAAATGCAAGGAATTGTGCGACTTATCGAACCAGTGTGTTGTGTCTTGCGATGAGGAACCTAACCGAATGCCCAGTGTGAACCTAACTGATCAAATCAAGTCGAAAGCACCAGCCCACCCACTGGAGTGCCACATCATAGCTCCCTGGGTTCGAAATCCGTTCCGGGATGAGGTAACCGGAGGAGTGCCTGATCAACACGCCTCCACTGCTGTTCGAATCTTCGAAACGGACGACCGGCCCAGGTCGGAACTATGGGAAACAACAGGAGAACCACAAGTGCTGTCTCGGAAAAGTCCTCGGAGCCTAACCTGCAGCGTGTCTAATGCCGAAAGTCATAGTGAAACTCGATGGGAACCTGTGGAAAAATTGACCTTCGCGGTGACTAGGCAGGTATGTCTTTCGGAGCGCGTGAAGTCACCTCCCCACGGGCCAACCACTGACGATGCCTGTACGAAAGCCAAGAGCGAAGGATCCTCTAATGGTGGTTCTTCTGTCCCATGTTCCGTGGAACCCGCCCATCCTTTTGTCCACAGAAGTTGTAGCGAAACTTCTCAGCAGCACGACAGCGACCGTCCGGCTAGTAGTAGCTGGTCAGTCGCTCCCGTCCAACGGCCCGTGACCGATTCTGGTGCGACGTCATGTGTGGAAGTGTCAACTCCGTGCAACGGACAACTGGACGAGGCTCGACATCAAGTCCGTTTGTTCGCCAAGTTTATTGTCCAACGGTCGCGTGGCCGCACCTGGTTAAAGTTCCCTGCCTCCGAGGTAGATTGTTTTGTCGTCAGGGTTCGGAGCTGTGATCCCAGCCAGTGTCCAAGTGAGTATGGCACTCCAGCTAGGAAACTTCTGGCTCTTACAAATGATGATGCGGTTGCAAGCCAGTCGGAGGCTACCAATGATGCGGAACCTAGCAACGAGGTAGAACCTAGCAACAATGAATTGGAACTTATTTGTCCTCGGAGTAATGCAACGCGCGGGAAACGTAGCGGCAACCTTACTGAGTACTCGAATGTCGCCCCCTTTGCGCCCGGTAATTATGAAGCGCCGGGTAATGAAGAACCTAGCCAACGAGTAAGAGCCACCCGATCGCCTCAGCCTCAGGCATCGGTCGTAATGCCGCACGTTTTCCAAACCAAAAGTTTGCCGATTTCGCACGGTATATCGGCCCTTTCTAATACTACACTTGCTACGGAGGACTCGCAGGACCAAGTGCCTGTCCAAGAAATCCTGTGCGCCTTGGAAGATCCGACCGAGGAGAAGGACAGTGACTGCGGTAGCCAAAGTCATTTGTCGGTTTCCTCGTCTTCCTTTGATAGCGACGGTTTTGCCGATGATGAAGCGGACTCTAGTGATTGTGGAACTGAACCTGATATGCACACCTGTGGAACGGCTTCGGACCGGCGTGGCTCTACGGATTCGTATCCCGCTATCCCGACAACGGGAGGGTTTGGAAGACCGAAAGCCGGTGGCGCTGCTAAAATTATGTTAGGAACGCAAACCCCAAGTCCCGCCGGGGGACCGATCATCGGTCGTGTGGGGAGCAGGGCTGAACCGCAACGGCCCCGTGCGGGCAACCCAACACGCACCCGCAGAAGATGACGATGAAATTAATCGACCGCCCGCGGCGGCATCAGTGCGAGTCTTATTTGCCAGAAAGCCGATGGGATCGCGCTCCTCGGACAGTTCGGATTCAAGTCTTGGACCTTCCGCAAGTCAAATTCGACCAAATGCAAATAGTTTGGCCACTAGGAACAGCACCGGTTTGTGTCGCCGGAATTTTACATGTGCCGCATGCATGTTACCACATGAGCAACTTGATGTAAATGCTTGGCTAAGGACGAATATAAATGACACATACCTTGGAACCGAACGAGCGATGGTGAGGCAACGAATATTGAAGGAACCTGAAGCCATCGTCTCTCAACCACCCGACGGGTCTGCATCTGAAGTAAACCACGTTAGCGTAGTGAACAAAGTGAGCACCGTAAGTCAACAGCGGGAAGGCTCACTAAGCCCAACAACGAATGTACCTAGTCGCGATAGGAAGACCGAGGATGAGCTTGATTCGCAAGTGAACAATGTGCCTGTCGCCGGCACACACGACTCGGAAAACAACGGGGCGCCCTCGGTCCCTCCAAGCGATACTGCCGAGAACCTCCGACCGATGTTGATAATTGTTTATAATAGTTACTTGGAAGCGTTCATCCGACAGCCGAAAACTGAGAAAATGTTGGAGATATCCGGGCTTTCGCATTTGTTTGGTACTGGTAACGTCTTGCCTGGAGAAGAGCAGCATGGGCAGTACCTGGCTATAAACATTTCTGCCGAAGCCGAGTATGACCTATTGACATATCCTCCGAGCCCTGAAAGCAGCGAAGACGAAGGAGTCGCTGCCGGATCTCATCCCGGAGCGACCCACAGCCGATACGAAACCGAAGAGCGAAATTTGGCAAATCAACCTCTATGGCTTACTTTTCGTCGCGTTCGGAGCATTTTAACTGAATTGCAGCGACAACTAAACCATTTCGCCGAACGTATGGCCACCGCTAACAGCGAGCGTGAACGGGCAGAAGCAGGTAACATATATCAGACCCTACGCTGGGTAACTCCGTTCTCGTTCACTGACGACGCTGTATTTCCGTCAATTAGCAAAATGTCAGCTTGCGAAGTGCTCTTGGCCCTCACGTCAAGGGTAAGTGAACAAAAGCCGTTACGGGACGTCTATGAGCAAGTGCTCGCGGAAGAACGCCAGCGGGGCATGGTGTGCACCGACGTTTGGACTCGGCCGCATGAGGAGTGCACTGCTGAATGCTGGCACCAAACGCCGCGCGCAAGGTGGAACACTCGCCTAGGCTTGTGGAATGAGGTTTTTGCACTGACGTCCGAGGGTGAGTTACTTGGCACGGATGTCCTTGTCGCGACGAGCCGGCAGTTGCATAGCTTCAGCGCATTTCTGCTACAGTTCCACAAATTAACGCTGCAGTTGCCCGAATTCATCGCCTCGATGCCGGCTTCCATGCTCGACCATCGAACGAGAGACAAGCCATTCAACACGGAACTGCTGGACCTTGTGAAACGAGTAGGGATTTATTTGGGAGAACCAGCTGAACGCTTACTCCCCGGCCGCCTCCACGTTTTATACAGGACATTGACTCGGCACGCCCGGCATGTGACCTTGCGCGAATTGTGTCGCGATTTAGATATCGACACCGAATCATCATGGGACTCGGCGGACCACGGTGAAGTACTAGACCTGCCGGAAGGGCGCCCGGCGGAGCCGGCCTCCGTGGAAACACCACCTGTGATCGAGAACGGGGTGCGAGACGAGAAAGCCAATTTGGAGATGGGTAGCCCAGCTCCAGATCTGCCAATTGCGACGTCAGCCGAAGATGTACTATTGTTGCTATGCGACGGTGAACCGAATACCCAAAACACTGTACCAAGTGACCAGACGACGGCTGAGCGAGCAGCTTCCGCACGAAGAACTGGACGTGTTATCAACAGCCTCAGCAATCTTATGCTGTATATGTGGGGTGCCTTGCTTCTAATCATAACGCCCGGCGTTGTTTTTGCGACGCCGTTCAGTAACCATGCCGCAATGATCGGGTCATTTGTCAGTCAAGAATTTGGAGTGTTGATTGAGCCTCAGGACCTGATGATGTCGGCAGCAAGAACCACGCACCTACCAGTAATTTTACAACTATCATTGAACAATTAGCGCGATATGGTGGTCGCGAAGAATAACACTTTCTGCCCGCCCTTTTCTTCCGATGGAAGCTGTCGATCTGACTGCTGTTTCAACGCTACGTGTGAGGCATACCCGCAGCTGCAAGCACTCGTGGATTCACTGCAAGCTGAGCTCTTCGACGCCTATAATGGGATCCTGGACACGGGTTATTACGCGACATTGATGCAAACTTTTTGCCAGCAAAACGAGCATTTCTGCGATTTGGACCATGGCACGCGCCCTAAGCCATTTGCTCTTATTGTCGCTGCTGTAGCACTTGGCGGACTCACCGGATTGTTCGGCGCAGGAGTGTCCCTGCATAACTCAGCCCATATCAGCGTGTTAGATAACAAGGTCGGCGCGCTCACTCAGTCCCTAGCGACCTCACATCAGGACATGCTGGTCAACGCCAAAGTAATATAAAAACTCACCGTTGCAAACGAGGAACTGTATGCATTCCTGCATCACGGAATGCAAGAAGTTACGGCTATGATCGAGCAAGTAAGGTGCAATGATCGGAAGTATGCTGCTCAGGTACTCCAAAGCCTAATGGGCACATCTTCAGTGCCAATCTACGGACGGCAGTGCGCACTATTATGGAATTGTTAGTACATGGAAAACTAGATCCAGCCGTCATTGATGTGGTGATGCTCCGAAAGCTCTTTCACAACGACCCGCAGATAGCGGCCTCACTACTGAATCGGGAACCGGGATTAGCTTACCAATTCGGCAAGGTTTATCCGGTGCAGGCCGACTTACACCGATTGCGTTTTGGTTTTATCCTGGAGGTCCCGCTTGCTACGGAAGCTGCAGTAAAGCCATACTTCCGAATCTATAATACCGGTTGGAATGCACCCGCTACCGAAGCTCAGTTCAAACTATCATTGCCAACATATGTCGCTCGGCTGGACAATTCCAAATTCGAGGTACTAAATATGGAAGCGTGCGCGGCCAAGCCCGGTTTGGCATATTGCTCTTTTGGCGCCTTATCAGTGGATGCGAAAGCGCAGTGCTTGGAATGGGTCATATTAGGTGCCGAGACTGCCCGACATATTCAAGAGTACTGCCGGGAACATCTTTTTGTCGGACCTATGACCATTAAAACCGAGGTACTGTCTACCATTGCGGAGGTACTTCTCCGCACTGGCGTGCCACACGTCGTTCTGTCGAATCGAAAGGTGCTGAGCCATGTAACACAGGTGGAGAAGGTGCCGATGCCGTCAAACGGGGTAGCCTGGTTTGGCCATCGCAACTACACACATTTAATCATAGGAGATATCATGCTTACGAGTACGATAGAGCCGAAAGATTTTACTATCGTTATGGCCCCGCGGCTTAACATCACTGGGCCGGAGGAGCTTCCTTTTAAGCCGTTGACCTGGGACTCGTTAAACGCCGCCAAGTCAACGAACTTGCGCATTCAGCAACTTGTCCGACGATAACTGACTAAGACTTTTACGTTACCCGTAACTGCTGGTCCAGCGTACCCGTGTATGCGGTGGTGATCACATGCGTCGTGTTGTTGGTCTTTGGATGTTTAGGGTACCGCTACTGCGCACACCACGAATGGCGTAAACAACTAAAAATGTAATTCGTTAGGTGGACAACGCCGGCTGAGCAACGCCACTTGCCGATGGCCACCGATGACCTGAGTGTGCGGGAACCGCTGGTAATCGATATGCCCACCGACCTGAGCCGGACCGTGATGGCTAGGCCTGTCACGCCGGTGGATATTACGCCACCATACAATACGCCATACCAATCCAGGACGGCAGGCGAACTAACACAGCGATCACCAAGGATCGTGTTAGATAAGGATCCTCGGTATTACGGGGAAGTACCTCGGCGCGATAGAACGCCTAAGAAAGGAACGACGGTCGAAGCGAATGACGCTAGTATGACCAGGTCGAAGGCCGCCAGACAAGTAAACTCCATGGCAACGACCATCTCGCCGCTGGTACTGACGGCGCGAGTAAATTCAATGCCCCTCCTAACGCTGTTAGACACGGGCGCAGATGTTTCAGTGATTTCTCTAGACGCTGCTCGAGAGGCCCAGCTTGACATCCAACAAGATGAGAAACCGCGGATAATTACGGCCTCATTGCAAGAACTAACGACCTCAGGTGTGGCGGTCGCCAGGGTCGCCATCGGGCCAGCGACGTTCTCGTGCACCCTGCGTGTCGTGCCCAATCCGCCATATCGCCTCATACTGGGGACCGACTTCATGTCTAATATCGCTCGGCTCAGCATCGATTTTCCACATCGAGGTGTGGAGATTTTAGATCCGATTACAGAAGATACCTACCGCGTACCATTTGCTCCTCCACCCGGTGGATTCCCTAACATTGTGGCAGTAGTAAGACGCACGCGCATGGTCGTCCCACCGAATACCGAGACGTTATGAACGCCGTGCCTGAGACCGACGTGACCCACGCTGGGTCAGCAATATTCACTCCTTTGCCAACTTTAATGAATCCGGTGCTGTCGAATGCGCTTATAATGACAGGAAAGCCAACCATACCGATGGCTGCGGTGAACTTCACGGATCAACCGGTATGCTTACAAGCCGGACAATTGCTTGGGTAGCTAGAGCACATTAGCTTAGACAAAGTCCGGTACATTAAGACACCGACGAACCAGTTGCTTAGTTATGACCGAAGCAGCCCTGTCGGACACCTACATGACATGCAAATTTCAGCGGAGTTCGCAGCACCGCATGTTAATGCCAATCGCCAAACTGTTGACCACAAACGGGCTAGGCTCGTTCTGGACAGCATTCAGTTGACAAATTCCACTTTGACAGCCACTCAGCAGCGCCTATTGAAAAATGTGATTGCCAATAACGCGGACGTGTTTAGTACGGATGACTTCGACCTGGGCCGATGCGCCATAGCGCCGCATGTCATACAAACGAGTGACGCTCGCCCAATTAAGCAGATACCCCACCGACTGCCGCATGCCCTGCGTGAACCACTCAGAAAAGAAATTGATGACATGATCAAGGCCGGGGTGATACAGCCGTCGGATTCGCCATGGGGATCGCCGATTGTATATGTGAACAAGCGCGACGGCTCATTGAGACTTTGTGTCGACTTCCGGAAGGTTAATGCCGTTGTCGAACAGGATGCCTATCCACTTCCGCGGATCGGCGACATACTCGCAACGCTAAAAAACACCAAGTTCATGTCGAGCCTCGACCTTAATAAGGGATTCTGGCAAGTCGAGCTAGCTCCGGAGACCAAACACAAGACTGCTTTCGTCACCGTGCACGGCCAGTATGAGTACAATGTGCTCCCATTCAGGCTGAACTCATCTCCAGGGGCATTCCAAAGATGCATGTCTTTGGCCCTGAAGGGTCTGGAATGGGAAAAATGCCTGATATATATTGATGACATTCTGGTGTTCTCTCCTACCTTCGACCGACACCTGGTGGACCTGACAGAAGTTTTCGATCGATTCCGGCAGGCCAGTCTGCGTTTAAAGCCGAGAAAATGCCAGTTCGGCCAGAAGTCGCTAAAATATTTAGGACATATCGTGAGCACTGAGGGCATCCGCCCGGATCCCGAGAAGACACTCGCAGTGCAGCAATTCCGCCGAGACGTTGAAGCATCTTCAGAGCTTCCTCGGCATTGTCACCTACTACAGCAAATTCATACCGAATTATTCCGAGGTCGCCGAGCCGCTGAACAAATTACGGCGAAAAGATACGCCGTTCGAGTGGAACGTGGTTTGCCAAGAAGCTTTCGACAAACTGAAGGCTTGCCTCAGCCGCGATCCCTTACTGATCTACCCAGACTTCAATTTGCCATTTATAGTACCAACGGACGCTTCGGGATTCGCAATCGGGGCGGTCCTATCGCAGAAGGTAGAAGGCGGGGTGAAACCCATCGCCTATGCGAGCAAGGCGCTGTTGTCATATCAACGCCGGTATCCACCGATCGAAGCCGAAGCCCTTGCAATACGGTGGGCAGTGCTCCACTTCAAGCATTACCTGTACGGTCACAAGTTTGTTGTCGAGACGGACCACAAGCCCCTCAAGCAATTATTTGCCAAACCACCGAAGAACTCACGAATTGCACAGTGGAGCAATGAACTACTTGTAGAGTTCGGCAGTTTCGAAATCATCTACCGACCTGGGAAAGCGAACGGAAACGCCGATGCCTTGTCGCGCGATCCGCAACATGAGCCTCAGGACAGCGAGCCACCAGAAGGAGCAACGTTAGAGGAACGACGAAAAGACATGCGGATGGTGGACGCCATTGTCCGTCGTCGCTCGGAATAGCCTCCGGTGGCTAGGCCTCCGGCTGGCAACAGCCCAACCATGCCATCGGTCCGGCAACCATCCACGACAAAACCAGCCGAAGCTGTAAGTGAGGACGGTAGCGCTTCGGCACCAACCTCGGCGTCCAGCAGCTCTATACCAAATACGCAACCACCGTGGCGAATACCGCACTGGAGGAGACGTAACCCCGAGGTCAACGTTGAGCCGGACGCCCCTGTGGCACATCAGCTGCCGTTGCCAAGACGGGTGGATGAACACGAAGTGGAACCAGAAATTTACGTCGCGGAGGAGTCAACCGCGCTTGCGCTGAATGACGAGCCTCAAGAGCTGACTGCCGACCAGGAGAAGGATGATTATTTCGGTCTAATCGTGAGATACCTCCATTCGGACGAACTGCCGGAGGACGACAAGTTGGCCCGACTTGTCCTGCTTGTTGCCTCGCAATTCTTCTTCAACAAACATGGTGTCCTCTATAAGCAGCCAAGCTCCCAATCGGACTCTCGCCCCAAGGTCTGTGTACCGACCGACCGAGTGCATACAGTACTGACGCGTGAACACGAAGGAATGTATGCTGGACACCCCGGACGTAACCGGATGGTCGCTAAAGTTTCCCTTTTCTATTACTGGCCGACGATCAATAGAGACGTCACTGAATGGATTCGGACATGCCTGGTCTGCCAAACTGCTAAAAACCCACCGCGAAAGCCCAAAACATTGATGGGAATGCTGCCCAGTCCGTGCCAACCGATTTTTCGCGTATTTGCTGATATTCTCGATCTCCGGGAAACCACTCTGTCCGGTAAGCGCTACGTGGTCGCGTTTATCGATCAGTTCACCAAGTTCGCCGTCACCTTTCCAACTAACGACCAAAAAGCCCAAACAGTGGCCAAGTTATTCATCGACGGACTGGTTAACCGTTTTGGGGCACCGAACGAGCTAATCTCTGACCAAGGCCGACAGTTTGTTGCGGTCCTATTCAAGAGCGTCTGTACCATTGTCAGCACCTACAAGCGGGAGGAGGTAGCGCACCACCCGAAGGCCAACGGCGAAATTGAGCGTTTCAATAGAACTTTGATCCAGATGTTAAAGACCAGCCTGCCCGAAAACGATCATTGTCGTTGGGACGAAATGCTCCCATACGTCATGATGGCATATAACGCTGCTATACACAGCACTACCGGCGAGTCCCCATTCATTTTGATGCACGGTTTTGACCCAAGGCTGCCTGGCGATCTGACTGAGAAACACAATTTGGAAAACTACTCCGGAGGGAACGCGTACCGTTCAATAGTGCTGGGATGGCTACGTCGCGTTAGACAAAACGTATGCCAGGCCCTAAGGAACGCTCAAGCAAAGCAGGCCCGACATTACAATAAGAATGCAAAAGAGGCTAATCACCAGCAGGGTGATTTAGTCTGGGTTTATGCATATAACTGGTCACCGCACCTCAGTCGCAAGTTGGTCCGTCACGGACCATACCGAGTGATTGCGACTAAACCGCCTTGTATGCAGGTGCAACTGGTCGGGATTCCCGACGGACCGGTCCTGACTGTGCATATGAATCGTACGAAGAAAGCTTATCCGCCAAGAGTCTTCGCTGTAGAGGGACCTGACCCTCTAGCCACCGTTGAGCGGGAAGAACTGCAACGACCACTGCAGGGTGATGAAATGTTTCATGCGAACTGGGCGTTCGAAGAAGCCCATCGAACTGCGGACGCGCCACATTATGACACAGGTTCGTCGGAAGAGGAGCCACTGGACTCCTTGGATCCGCCTGCTAGACCACCTAACTCACCCCACTCCCGGCTGCCGTCGGATTCATCGGGCAATCGTGATGCCGAAAGTCCCCACAGAAAAGCAGCCCGCAGCAAGCGCAAGAGATCGAAATCGATGACAGGCCGCTATTAGCGCGTGGCCGAACTAGCGGAGAGTCAATAGCTGGTAGCAAGCTGGGCGCATTCGCAGCGGCAGCGTCCTTGGCAGGACCGAAGCAAGCCAGCGGCCCCACTTCAACGCCAACCCGGGTCTCAAACAAAACAGCTAAAATACGTCAAAGGTAGCAGCAGTACGATGAAGTCATCACTAATATGATCGAGCGAGCACGACAAGCAAATAGCGATAAGCCTAAGGTGCAAGGATCTACCAGGCGTTCGGCAAAATTCCAACCTATGCCAGATGCGGTAGAAAACTCATCAAGTGAGGAATCTCAGCCACCAGTGACAAAACCACGTAGTACAGCGAAAACAAAGGTCACATATCGGCGTTCAACTGTACGCGGACAGCAACTAGCGAAGCGGCAGGGTACCCCCGGCTTGAAACAAACCACACGCGGTAGAGCCGAACCGGACGAATCTTCTCAAGAAACAAGCAGCGAACGCCGAACACCCAGCCAGCATGAGCTGCGGAAGCTCCAGCATTTGCCTCCGGAATCGGACTGACTAAAACCATTTATCTGGTCCAGGATAATGCCGCGTGGACCGCCATCACTTGTACCATACTTTACCAACCAACTATTATGTCTTGTCGTAATTTTGTTAGATATATCACGCCTAATGCTTTCTTTTCGCTCTCAGGCCATGGATCAAAGCATCGCCGCACGGCTACAACAATATCACTCGCACGAAGGCGACGGGACGTATTTCGACACTTATCACTGTGTGCCCGATTACGAGATCGAATGGTCGAAGCGCTGGGAACCCTTCCTCAGTCGAGGAAGCCGTCTCGCGCCCTTGTCCAATTTTCACATTATCAATGGGAACATTGCGGTCGCAGGCAAGAGTTTCCACACCGTGGAGCAAGCCTATCAATACGCTATATCCTACTTGTATGACCAGGAAGAGGCTATGATCGAAGTTAGCCGCGACAACTTACGACCAGTTGAAGTAAAAGCTATTGCCCGGACCCATAAACAACGGTACCTATCAACTACTTGTCGAGCTATATTATGGCACATGCTACCGTCCATAATGCGGCCACTGGTAATCCAAAAGTGCGCAGACCCACACGTTGCCGCGATACTTGAAAACCTAACGGATACGCAGCTGCTCGAAGCTAATCAAAATGATGCTTTCTGGGGCGTAGGCATGGCTGCACACGAACTCTACTTCAAACCGTTGGACCACCCCGTCAAGAACGTTATGGGCAAACTCCTGGAAGAAGTCAGAGCTTTACCGGCGTACTGGCCGAAGCCCGTGGCCCCGCACTATAGTGATAGGAGACGGGTGCCTGTTCCCGCTTCTTGGCGTCCAAACAAATGGGCAAGAGAAAACGATACTGGCTTGGCCCGATGCGTCGCTCACTGAGTTGGTTCAAGTAGCAGTCTTAGTGGCTAGGCCACCGGTCAATCACGTTATTTTTGTCGGAGGCCAACAATCTGCCTTATCACGGAATAAAGCCGGAGAAATCACGCTTCTCAACGCGACCACCTACGTCAAGGCTATAGCTAGAAAGCTCTCATATCTGCGGCATTTGATGCCGTCGACCGTCCGGATATCAATAATAGCGCCATCACCATACTGGAGCATCTATGAGACACCGAAAACCAATTGGGCACAAGATCTGCCACGAAATTGCAGTCCAAAGTGACTCAAATGACCAACCTCCAGCCGGCTCGTGTCATTCCACTACCGCCAGAATTGCAAACCAGCGATGCCTGGGCATTGGAACCAGTCACGCACCCAACGGCATATGAAATTTATCCCATGAACGAACCGAAACTTACATCCACTGGTTCGGAATCAATGGAACAGCTTCTCAATACTTTGGCCTCATCAACCAGCTATGATTAGGCGCCATAATTTAGTCGCAGTCATTATTTAAATAAGCGCGTGGGTTTTTTTACTACCTCTAGTTTATAGCACGCAACCGTAGTGTAAGCTAAAATCCAATAAATCGATAAGGTAGGAGGAGTGCTCGAACGCTCCTGGTGAGAGTTCTCGACTCAGCGCGTGGCGAAATATCTCTTAGCTCGTGGAGCTAATTTGCTATAGGCGACACCCTAGTAAAATGGGACCGGCGCAGCGTGTAGATCGCGATCACTTAAAAAACTTATAATGGCGGCTAAATATACGAATCAAACCTACCGAGTTTCGAGAATAAAATTTACAACAAATTGGAAATCTTACTCTAACTTTATGGAACTTATAAAATTTTGATTATAAAATCACGTGAACAGACAACCGACATCTTCCATAATTCAATTATTTTTTTTTTCAACCCGCCAGGGGAATATTTTGCCCAAAAGTAGCCGACCCATCAATTTTCTAAACGAAAACGTGAGCGCTTTTGTTTCAGCCTTTTTGTAAATAAATGTAAACCTATGCCGCACATATGACTGTTCGTACATTCGGGGTCACTGTTTAAATGCCTTATCGAAAATGTAATATCGTTATATACAAAATGTTGTAGTGTGCTTAAATTGACGATATCGTGTGTGACTTGGTTTAAGTAATTATGTTCAGGCGGTGAAACTAATCAAACCACGGTCAACGTTGGGCTATCGTTTCTGCCCACTAGTAAAATTCATTCGTTTCCAAAAATTGAAATTGGGGATTTGTGAGGGGGGAAGATTTCTAGCTAAATCTTTCCCCTCACAACCGCATACTGCGACACGCTTCAGCGTGCCCATTTTTGCTTCGCATCCCTCAACTTTTATTCCGGGTCGAACCAACTTTTGCGGGGCCTCCCCGTCCTGCTTTTCGGGCGAAACTCTCTCTCTCCTTCTCTCTCTCTATCCGCGCCGTAGTGCGTTCGCCGTTTCGTTGGCCGTGATGTTTTCATGTTGTACTACGCTGACTCTCTCTGTCGTGCATACACGGTACAGTGCTGCTTTACGTTGTAGTTTTACCATCTTGCTGTCAGTGTAGTAGTTCTGTATGTTGTGGCGCTGGTACTCTCCCTATATGTGTACGGCAGTTTGTGATCTTATCTTTTATCGTCGTGGGTTAATACAAATGTCATCGCGCCTACGAGTCGTTTCACATCATGGTATCGGCGTCGCTGTTGTCATGACATGTAAGCAATTCTGGCTTTTACGATAACGGGGGGGGGTGGTTGGTGTGGGTGGTTGTTTTTGTGTTTTTTGTTTGGTTTGTTGTTATGTTGGGTGGTGGTGATGTGTTTTTGGTGGTGTTGCTTGGGTTGTGTTGCGCTCCGTTTTCTTCTGTGTTGTTTGCTTGTTGGGTTGATTGCGCTTTCTTGTGCGTCTGCGCTCTTTTGTCTGTTTTTGTGCTCTGTTGTGGGGCGTGTGTTAGCTCTTTGGTCGTGCGATTTGGTTCTTGGTGTTGGCTAGGTGGGTTGTGATGGTGGGATTTCTGTTTTTTTTGAGCGTTTTTTTTTTTGTTGGTGGGAGGTTTGCTTTTCTTTTTATTTTTTTATGGTTTTTTTTATTTTTGGCTTGATTGCGGTTTTGCTTTAATTGTTTTGGTTTTTGGGGTTGTTTTTTTTTCGAGATTTGAGGCGCTGCTCGCTTTCTCTGGTTGTATTTTGGTTTGTTTTTCGGGTCGTTTTTGCAGCGGTTCTTTTGTTGGTTGGTTGCTTTTTGCTGTGTCGTTCTGGTTGGTTGAGCTTCGTTTCGGTATTTGTTTTTGAGCTGCTGTTGGCTCTGGCGCTCGATGTTGTGCGTCTCCGAGTTCTGTGAGGGGGCTCTGTTGTGTTTTTTGGTCGCGTTGTTGTTGATTTTTTTTTTTGGTGTTTTGTTTTCTTTTTTTTGGCTTTGTTTCGAGTGCGGTTGTTGTGGCGTGTCTTTGCTTTGTTTGGGTTGTATCGCTCCTTGCTCCTGTGGGTTTCTGTTTCGTGCGTTTTTTGTCTGTATTTCGAATGTTTCTGGTGGCTGCTTCGATATTGCTCTGCTGTTGCTTTTGCGCTGTATCTTTTCTGGTTTCGTGTGTCGTTTGGGTCCCCGGCTCTCGCTCTAGGAGTGAGGGGGTGAGCGCGTTATTTATTTTGGGCTTTGATTGGAGGTGGCTTTATTTGGTTTTGCATTTTTGCATAGCTTGGCTTTTTGCGTTCGGCTGTATTTTTCTATACTCGTCTGTTGTTAGATTTTGCTTTTTTTGCGTTGGCGCATCTATTGTTTTTTTAGGCTTTTCATGGGAACGGTTATGGATATCAATATAGCGCGCTGATCGGATTTCTCTTGTTCGGGTTGTTTATTTCTTCTTTTGAGCTGGCGGTCGTTACTTTTTTCGCCTGGAATTTTAGCATTTATATTTTTGGTTCGGCGCTTGTTGGCCGAAGGACTTTTAAAATAATTTCTTACTGCCAACATTTCTAGGCCTTCTGGCCTTAACTTATATCAGTTTAGACTTGGTCGCTCCGCCTGTCGTTAAGAGATGTTCGACTGGCGGATTCGCGACGGAAATTCGTAATGCTCCTCGATTTCCGGTATTGCACAATCGCGCTATTTCAGAACTTTTCTTGGAGTGTTTTTTTTCGCACTATTTCCTTAACTCATGTTTGGTTGTCCCCGCAACCGCATTTCTCAATAACAGCTCTACTCTAGGTAGGCCCAGGGTTTATACTGGGTTCTACGGTCGTGATGTCGCATATTCGTGCTACACAGCACTCATCAAAGTTTTCGGAATATCTTACCAAATACTTCGGTCGTGTACTATAGTATCTGAAACACCTTTTTCATAATCGCGGTGTAACCACTTGTAAATACTTTGACATTCATCCTTTCGTGCAGTGCTTATTTTGTATGCTCGCTCGTATGTTCATTTATCATGCGTCGTTTATTCGTGTGCCGTATTTTAATCACTTGTAAATGCTTTGGGTATATCGCCGTATATCAATGTCCTTCATGAATAAAAAATTTCATATTCACGACTTATTTCCTGGAGGCGTTTAGATCTTATTTTATTTGATTTTTACCTTCGAAACTGGCAACCGGAATAGCGTAAGGTGGCCACAGGGCCGTCGCCTCTAGTGTTTGTAATACCTTGTGGACGAATGGCACAAGCGCTTGGGTTTCAAATTCTATTCACCCTCGGTATTTCTAGCGTACTCGCGGGCTCGGGCAGCATCGCGCTCTTTCGAGCAGAATCACTTTCCCGCAATTTCAAACAAGCTCTTTTTTCGATATTCCGGGTAAATCTAAATTAGCTGCTCGAGTCGCTGCATGTTACTTTTCCGTCCTTGAATCTTTCTCTCGCCCGCCTCGTTGGGCTAAGCTCTGACTGGGCCTCAGTCTTTCCATGGTCCTTGTGCTGTTCGTTCGTCACCAGGTAATAAGCGGACAACTCTCCAAAAAAGATAACACATAATTTATTTCACAACTAAAAGTATCATAAATAGCAGGGAGCGCGAATTGCCCTACCGGAGTGGGTGTATAGCGGTGGCCCATTTTCCCTTCAGTGGACGAACGGGACACCACACCCGGGGGGACCTACATCATCCACTAGACAACGTTGGCCGTATTTGCACGGGGGTCCTGCCCAGGAACACCAGGACCAGAGGGCGGCAACTCTCTTCTGCACTGAGCCCACCCCTGGGGGCAATAGAAATTTCGGGTGCGGAGTTCCTGCAGGTAGAGGTTGGGCAGCCCGCGTACCCCGTTACACATAGATACGGCATCCGTCAGAAAATATGCGGTGGCGTTGATAACACATAGAATTTTAATAATTCAATGACCAACCAATCATCAAAGATAATTATATTCTAAACCTATAAATAATATTACATATGTTATTTATATTTATAAACCAGATGCACATCTAGAACCGCTGCGTGCTCAGTCGGGCCTGGTCTGAAAATCTAAACTGTATGCGGTTTCTAGTGCAGAAACGGTGTTTTTGTTGGCTGCCCAGTTCAAGCCACAAGCAATTGTCAGTGCAAGAGCAACAAGTGGCTAATACATAATCGATATATGGAAAGCATTCATTATTAATTTTTAAGCCAACTCGGTTTATTGATTCTTTGCGAAGACATGTGTAATAACGGCGGCGCAGCTGCATGGCGCAACTTCGAAACACCATGCCCATACGACCCCGGCTATCGTAACCTAAAGGGCGGACCGTAGCTGCTGAAATTTTGATCCTATTCTTGGTCAGATCCAAGAAGCTACGGAGCTTAGCAAGCCGCAGGCGCGCTTCACGGGGTGTGTTCGAACCCCGTCCGATTGGTTGCGCACGTGTCTAGTTTCTGGTGTGATTCCTGAGGTCCCCCAGGGAGGCTAGCACCGACACCTGCTCACAGGTCATGGAGCCTAGCCGCTATTCCCTATCCTAGACTCATCGGAAGTTGTTTGGCTCTAATTTGTTGGGTTAAAAGTTAGAATAAAAGTTGAAAATATTGTTAGAAATTTGAGGCTCAAGTTGATTGTCTACTTAAGAACTTGATATGCTTCATGCTAGAGCATTGTAGCCTACGTGGCCCCCACATCGTTCCGACAAGCCCTGAGTGTTTATTGTCGGAAAATTAATGGCGTGGCCTGCTCCTTTCAATAAATTCTATCCCGATGCAAATAGACTAAATTCCTGGGGAACTTTTCGAGTTATCGCCGTGAACGAGTTAAATTCTGCTTGTGATCCTATGATTTTCTTCCTTAGTTTCAGTAATAAACGAAAATGAACGTGTCAGAAGGCCATGCACTCCAGTACTTGCGACATTCTCGCACACAAGCCATGGCGAGCAGTGCCTGCTCGTCCCGACGGACAAACCATGGAAATCCCTATCATCTCGGTATGCAATAAGTCTCTACTCGGTGTCAAGAATACAAATTTATTTACATGATCAAATTTTACCTTGGGGACGAGTGTTTGTGAACAAATATTGGGGGGAACTAAGTAAATCGAATCGGGAAAGCCTAGCAGCAGCTCGTAGTGGTCGCTTCAGTCCGGTAGATTATGGGGCACAAGATATTAAAAGGAAAACATGAACGGAGCATTCAGATACCCGCGCGTGCGCGGACTAGGGGCGGTTATCTATGCTTTAGCACAATGCTAGCGATTGTTTCAGCTATGGGGCACAGCAAGCAGGGGCCCTAGCGTGCTTCAGAAAATGCTCCTTAACATACTAACTCAAACATATGGTGATCGACACTAAACTAGATTAAGGGAAAGAAGAAGAGTGAAAACGGGGTTTGGTCGTACGAGCTCTACTCTAACAACACTACCAATATGGTGGTCCGGTTGTTATTCGATATGGATCCGATTGTTATGCCGACAGAATAATTTTCGCTATCTTCTCCGATCAATTTGTCTATCAAAGGTACAACTGACTGAACGGGAAGCAGGAGAAAAAGGAAGGGGGAGGGTAAAATCCATCACATTCGGGCAAGGGGAAGGCGGTCGTGACGTTGAATGACACGGCACGCCCTTCTAGATAATTTTCGAGGCCGCCCCCAGGGACGAGCTCGGTTAATTGATTTCAAGTCGTTTCTTCAGCGGGAATTTTGACAGGGGCATTGTGAGGGCACGTTTAGTGGGCAGCATGCCCATTGCCGATCGGTTATTCGGCCTTATCTCTTATCCTCGGGGTCGTTTGAAGTAGCCGGGTCAGGGGCAATCAGCCCCGGACGCCTTCGCGTTTTTTGTTTTCTCTTTGGTTGTTTGTTCTTTTCTTGTCTCTAACGACGATCTTGTCGTCCTAATACACTGCTGTATACAGTGTCTCAACTGCACTGTTGTGCAGTTGAATTGTCATCGACTTAATAGTCGATGTTCCCATATATCTGTGGCTGAATGGTTAAGGACAATGAATCTGCAGCGGGCTTGAATTCCCCGTGCAGGATCAACTCATGATACGGGAAAGCAAACTAGCAGACACTGAAACTGCGGAAAAATGAAATCAGGGCATACATAGTACATAGCCTAAAGGTCAAACCAAGATAAAAAGAAAGAAAAACTAAACTCAGCGATCAGCTCGCTCCGAAGAAAAATCGGGGTTTTGCACTCGCTCGGTTTGGGGCCTAAATGACCAGAGCGAGTTCGCTAGTTTTCTTTATTGGTGTGAGGGTAAATATTTTATATTTTGTCGGCGGGAGCACGAAGGGTTTCTCCCGCATGAGCGCCAACCAGCTATGACACGAGGGCCTACTATCGCTTTATTCAAAGACGTTTATATTGGAAATTAGTCTCGAGAGAAGACCATGTCAGTGTACGTTAAGAAACAGTGGTAAACTTAATTGTTTTATCAAAGTAGTCTTTTGGGGCGTGAAAATGTTGTATTACCACCAAAACGAAGCGGTCGCGTCACCAGATAGGGTCGGCGGAATCTTTGGTCCGCTGAGGGCCCTGTTCCTCCAGCCAATTTTTGATCATACGGGGGTCAGGGTGGTCACCTATCGTTTCTCCGGTCAGTCGTCCTGGCAATGTTTGGGTTCGAATGAAATGCCTACCAGATTTATCTAGGCGCTCAAAAACCAGTGTCGAATAATCAAATTGAGACGATTCCTAAACAGCATTCAGTGCAGACAGCAAACACCTTAAGCTCAAGTTGGTGTACTTAGAATTTCTTTCGTCTTTTGTGAACCCAAATTTTCTTAGCTCAGTAGAAAAAGAAATTATAAGGGCTTCCTAGAGCCCGACGGAGGCTAGTCCTCCGTCCCTAATCTGTGTTTCTGTCCAGGCTCAACGGCATGAGCATTGGACGATCCACTAAGCTACAAATTTGGAAACCAAAACAACAAACCATTAAGCATGTCCCTATGTCAGTGGTGTGCACGTTCAAGAAAATTTTACCGTGGTCGACTCAGGATATTCGATAACCCTAACTCGAAAGCAGCAAGTCATGTAAAACCTGGACGAGAAGCGTTCATTTCGGTGTGCCTTACCTATGACCACGGGGAATCAGAAAGACTTCGAATCGGTTGACCAGTTCTCACTGCGTACCCTAAATCGACCAACGCCTCCTACGTCGCAACTCGATTCTGTAGGTTGATTCCAGTTAAGAATGTGCGTAGCTTTTCTGAGGGGACGGGGTGGGCGAAACCCAAACGCGATTGATTCTACGTATGGGCGAGAGACATGCTACGTTCATTAGATACTAAAGCGAATGGCCTGTTACTCTTCATTCGGCAGGGAAACTAAACCCCTGCATCTACTAAACCTTCACGTACTTACGAACGTTGATTTTGGGGCAGCACCAGCTGAACTCCCTTCGCGAGGTATACACCTAGGCGGAAACCTTTCGTCCATCGAATCGATCCGAAGCAAAAGCGAAAAGCGAAAGAAAAACAGAGCCATATGAAAACTAGACGTATGAAATAGGGCGTCGGAGCCGGTCAGTAAAGTCGACCAAACTCCGCGCTGTCGAAGTCAAACTGAATCGACGAGTCGACGCGTTGGTCGTCGCCTCGAATTTTCTGCCTGTATGTTAGGATGGCGATTTTGTCGCCGTCCAATCGTTGGCGATTTCTTGACGCCCACTTTTTTGGGTCTTTTGTTCAGTGTCCAATTGGGGACACTTCCGGAAATTCAAATTGTGACGGCTACCGTAAACCGTTGATGTTCTTAGAGAGAGCCGGCTTCAGTTAGATTTCGGACATCAACTTTGAACCCTCCGAGTACTCGGAAGTTGACCATCTGTGATTTTTTGTCCCAATTTTCTCAAGAAAAGTAAACTCTGAAGCCCCAATTTCCCGTCATTATCGCCGGATGTCCAGCGAAATCGGATCCTAAACTCGCAACGTTTAAACGGCTTCCGGTCCCAGCTTAGTTCAAACTATTGCGAGTACTTTCGGGTCACGCAATTTCCTTCTTCAGCCCCAATTAGCGTGACAATCTGTTCGACTTTTAATTGTGCGATCTTCCCAACCCGTCCTAACTCAGCGATGATTGGCTCAGCCTTTGTGGTTCTCGGCTCGCCACCCTACCAACTAAGCTGAATTCTGCTTTGAAGATGACCCTCGCTCATGAGGACATCCAAAAACATCGAAAAAAATCGAGCTTATTTGAAATTTTTATGCGAATGCCTATGTTTCAAAGTCCCGCCGGGGGGGGGGGGAATTGGGGAACCGACGACGGGAAAATGCCTGTCTCGAGATCAGAGACGGGGCAAACCCTAACGCACTCCTAGCTGATCACGGACCCTGGTCCAACGCCCCTAGGGTCCGCGGGAGGGCCCTAAACTCGCCCCCCGTTCGTCCTAACCGTCCGTATTTTGTCCGTCCGTAAAACTCTAAAATTTAACGTCTTTTAGTACGTTGTGTCCTCGTACGTCCGTTTTTTCTATGTCCTTATGTACATAATACATATACATATATATTCTTACATATATATATGTATACATAGATCTATCTATAAAATACTCATGGAAGACACACGAACACATACACAAACACACACAATACACACTAGACATGTCGGCGTCCTGAGCGACAGAAAGGTCGCTCAGAATAAACACATACTTAGAACACATCAACAACAACACCAACACAACGACGAAGAAGGCCGACCAAATACGTCGGTTAGAGAGAGCGAGGACAAGAAGACGAAAGGACAGCAGGACACGAAGAGGGCGTGGGAAGGGAAGCGGGACAAGGGGAATCCCGGGGGATTTTCGAGGGGCTGGGTAAGATTCGGTCCCAGGACAAAAAACGGGCCGATTGATACCAAACACGAGGGAGAAGGACGTAGTAGCGGGCCGGGACCCACTTATGGATTCCGATGTATATTAGTATGGGGAGCTTTAGCGGGCACTCCTGCGTTAACAGTTGGGCGGAGCGACGCCCGCCGGGTATCGTTGGACTTGTCGTCCAACGACGATTTAAATGAGTGGTGATATCGCTACCGGGGCGGCAAGGGTGAGAATGGTGCTAAAATTACAGCGATTTAGAGAGAGTAGTGGCTACGGTAGGGGCGCTTTTGCCGGTTATCCAGGGTTAACGGGGCGGCGGACCGAGACCCGCCGGGTATTTTTGGAGATGTCTCGTCGAGACGCATCCAATGAACGGCGATTTGCCCATTTTTGAAGTTGAGAGAAAAATCTGGAGTTATGGGTGCCCATCGGTTGCCGACAACAGCGTTTTAGGCACCTTTGAGTGGCTACAGCGATTCAGCTGGGACTCGGACGGAGGTCCGGCGCACATCGTTGGACCCAACTAGTCACTATGAACAAAATTAGGGGTCACATGCACCGGTTCAAAAGTGGGGTAGGACCACGAGGATGTCGGAAAGTGGGTGCTTGTATTAGTCGCATACTACAACGGGGGCTAAGGAGACGAGGCGATTTTACTTGAAAGAGTCATCCAAGGGGCACATATATATATATAGTTATATGGTCTGCCCTGAACATAGGGAAAGTGACAGTCCGGATTCTGCTTTGACAATCCAACTTAGCGTAAGCAGCGATTGTCTCTACACTTTACAAGCGAGGTCCAGGCATTGTCCAGGGCGATTTGATTTCCACCAATAGTCCCTACAACACTCTACTAACATGCTCCGGTTATTCTCCGGATCATGGTACAGTAGACGGTTACGGGCCGTCAAATTAACCCCACATCCGTCGTCCTTTATAATCGCGAAAACTACCGAACGTATGATTTCAGCTTGTTGTGACTTGTTGTTTTCCGTGACCATTACTTAGTATACAGCTAAAACCAAGTAAACTGAATATTCTTAATTTCTGTCTTAACAAACTTGTGGACTTGAACGTGCAGCCAGGGGCCTCCTATTTCCGGGCGGTCGTAACCGTCAAAGTTTTAACGCGTATTGGCGACTGGTTGGGGTTCTGCGTGATTCCTATTTTCTGTCGGTGTGGAGCTTAGTGTTCAGTCTCCTAAATGGGTTGAAACAGCCTAATTTTCACTATCTCGTCCACACTGCCTCGCGTAATACTCGTCCCGGTGGTCAGATAAGCACTCGACAAATAAGGATGATAACATCATAGTATCAATGAAAACAGATCAGGTTAAAGCATACGAGCAGGATCATAGAATACGGTCATGAAATACAAAAACGGATCAATTCATAAAATACGGCGTAAATGATAAAGCAGATAAGATTATGAAATACGGCGTGAAATACAAAAACGGATCAATTCATAAAATACGGCATAAATGATAAAGCAGATAAGATTACGAAATACGGCATGAGACGCTAAAAACGAATCAAATCATGAAATGCCGCCCCATAATGGTAAAACGGATAAAGTTATAAAATACGGCATGAAATACTAAAAACGAATCAAATCATGAAATACGGCATAAAATGATAAAACGGATAAGGTTATAAAATACGGCATGAAATGCTAAAAACGAATCAAATCATGAAATACGGCATAAAATGATAAAACGGATAAGGTTATAAAATACGGCATGAAATGCTAAAAACGAATCAAATCATGAAATACGGCATAAAATGATAAAACGGATAAGGTTATAAAATACGGCATGAAATACTAAAAACGAATCAAATCATGGAATACGGCATAAAATGACAAAACGGGTAAGGTTATAAAATACGGCATGAAATGCTAAAAACGAATGAATCTGGTATTTTATTACGCCCTTACAGTGCTAACGACTGATTGATTCACTCTTAACAAATCCATAGTTGCCCTGTTAAAAGTTTTGCTCTTCGGAGTCTACTTTTCATTATTTTTTACTTGCAAGTTGTCGGCTCACTTTGTAGTAGCAATTGTGTCAAACATAATACTAAAATTAAACTATACTCATTTTTATCAATTTCCCACAAATACCTAAATAGCCGATTAAATGCCTAGCTCAGAAAACCGGTCCCTTATTTCAAATTCTCATATTTCCAAATTTCCGATTCCCAATAATGTCCGATTGATTTTGAAATTTTTGACTCCGGTTTTCGCCAATTCCCAATTTCTAAATTCCCGTTTACAAAATTAGCGATTCCAGAATTCCATATTCCCAATTTCTCGAGCCAAATTGTGTGCCGAAATTCCCATTGCCAAATTTAGGAATCACAAATTCCAGATTCCTAAGTACACAGCTACTAAATTCTCAACAAACATATTCAAATTTCTAGATTACCGTGGCCTAAATATTCGATTTCCATACTCGCGAAATTCCCAAATCATCAATGCCAAACTTTTCAATTGATAACATTTTCCAGTCGCAATTCTTTTAATTGATTGAAAATATTATTCCTATCATTTCGCGAGGGAGTTTAGAAGCATCTACGCTTGACTTTAGCCAATACTAGTATGAAATTCGAAGTAAAACTAAAAAGATTCGTAGTTTTAGTGCTGAGCTTATGGTTGCGTACACCCAGGATAAACCACATAATGTTGCCAATGTTAGCCCTCCCCTTCATAAAGCTTTCTTTCAATTGTCTGTATTTTCAGCTTTAAGGCAGCAGCCGTATTCACAGAGTATATATTTTGTCTTCGGGTGAAATTAAAAAATTACTAATCTCTCTAACAGTGCGTTTTTACAGTCCTTTTAGACTGTCGATAATTCGTTGCTGTTTCGCGCCAGGTAAAGATGTACAGGTAAAGAAAAGAAGCTTAATGAAAGATATCTCCTATGTATATTCAATTACGCAAAGCAAAAACCGAACGATAATAGGTTTTTTACTCTAAATGTAGCCCAAACAGGAGCAATATCGTGTATTTGACAAAATAAATACTTTACTCCAGGTCTATTCCACCTAATTCGGTTTCGAAAAATTGCTATTAATTCCATTTTTCACTGCATTGCCGTATGTCCAAAATTTAAATTTCACACAACTGAAGACAGTTATTTTCGTAACAGGCCCGTTCCGGCCCGTTACGTGTCTCTGACGAGATTTCGACGGCAAAACTACTCGGACGCGCCTCAAATGGCGCCAGACACAGTGTATGGGAACAAATTTTAATAGGTCGCATGGTGCCATGGCCATGGATAACTACTCTGTTCATTGCCATTGATATTCTTACTATGATTATGATCTTTGTTTTTGCATGATTTACATATATTGTATACCTATATTGTTGGACAGTTTGCATGACTTACATTTCTTGTATAACTATATGGTTGGACAGGTTCATGTGAGCCCAGAGAAATCGGCGTAGATTAGCTGTTTAAGCTTAGGAGGATAAGGAGTGCAATAGAATCTTTGACCGGAGTGAATGGGTAGACCTGGACGGAACTCGACTACTTCCCCCATTTCCCTATGGGAAATTCAAAATTTAGACCGTCCGGGAATAGGAGGCCTTTGACAATTTAATGGATTGGGAAGTAATCAAAATCAAGGCTACCAATTTTACCTGGTTCAAGCAAACCATAGCCTAATGGTCGCAAAAGTAAGCCGAAACAAATGGGTTACGGTAGTTTCCGATTATTCGGAAATAACGGACCTCGGGCCTGATTAGCGGCCGTGAAACCGTCCAACCATATAGTTATACAAGAAATGTAAATCATGCAAACTGTCCAACAATATAGGTATACAATATATGTGAATCATCCAAAAACAAAGTCATTAATCATCGTAAATATAGATGGCAATAAACAAGTAAGTTATCCATGGCCATTGGCACCATGCGACCTATTAAAATTTGTTCCCATACACTGTGTCTGGCGCCATTTGAGGCGCGTCCGAGTAGTTTTGCCGTCGAAATCTCGTCAGAGACGCGTAACGGCGGGAGCGGGCCTGTTAAGGAAATAACTGTCTTCAGTTGTGTGAAATTTAAATTTTGGACATACGGCAATGCAGTCAAAAATGGAATTAATAGCAATTTTTCGAAACCGAATTAGGTGTAATAAACCTAAAGTTAAAGTATTTATTTTGTCAAATACACGATATTGCTCCTGTTTGGGCTACATTTAGAGTAAAAAACCTATTATCGTTCGCTTTTTGTTTTGCGTAATTGAATATACATAGGAGATATCTTTCATTAACTTCTTCTTTTTCTTACCTGTACATCTTTACCTGGCGCGAAACAGCAACGAATTATCGACAGTCTAAAAGGACTGTAAAAACGCACTGTTAGAGAGATTAGTAATTTTTTAATTTCACCCGAAGACAAAATATATACTCTGTGAATACGGCTGCTGCCTTAAAGCTGAAAATACAGACAATTGAAAGAAAGCTTTATGAAGGGGAGGGCTAACATTGGCAACATTATGTGGTTTATCCCTGGGTGTACGCAACCATAAGCTAAGCACTAAAACTACGAATCTTTTTAGTTTTACTTCGAATTTAGTATATTAGTATTGGCTAAAGTCAAGCGTAGATGCTTTTAAACTCCCTCGCGAAATGATAGGAATAATATTTTCAATCAATTAAAAGAATTGCGACTGGAAAATGTTATCAATTGAAAAAGTTTGGCATTGATGACTTGGGAATTTCGCGAGTATGGAAATCGAATATTTAGGCCACGGTAATCTAGAAATTTGAATATGTTTGTTGAGAATTTAGTAGCTGTGTACTTAGGAATCTGGAATTTGTGATTCCTGAATTTGCGGCAATGGGAATTTCGGCACACAATTTGGCTCGAGAAGTTGGGAATATGTAAAATTATGGAATCGCTTAATTTTGTAAACGGGAATTTAGAAATTGGGAATTGGCGAAAACCGGAGTCAAAAATTTCAAAAAATCAATCGGACATTATTGGGAATCGGAAATTTGGAAATTATGAGAATTTGAAATAAGGGACCGGTTTTCTGAGCTAGGCATTTAATCGGCTATTTAGGGTTGATTTGTGGGAAATTGATAAAAATGAGTATAGTTTAATTTTAGTACTATGCTTGACACAATTGCTACTACAAAGTGAGCCGACAACTTGCAAGTAAAAAATAATGAAAAGTAGACTCCGGAGAGCAAAACTTTTAACAGGGCAACTATGGATTTGTTTTGAGTTGAATCAATCAGTCGTTAGCACTGTAAGGGCGTAATAAAATACCAGATTCATTCGTTTTTAGCATTTCATGCCGTATTTTATAACCTTACCCGTTTTGTCATTTTATGCCGTATTCCATGAGTTGATTCGTTTTTAGTATTTCATGCCGTATTTTATAACCTTATCCGTTCAATCATTTTATGCCGTATTTCATGATTTGATTCGTTTTTAGTATTTCATGCCGTATTTTATAACCTTATCCGTTCTATCATTTTATGCCGTATTTCATGATTTGATTCGTTTTTAGTATTTCATGCCGTATTTTATAACCTTATCCGTTCTATCATTTTATGCAGTATTTCATGATTTGATTCGTTTTTAGTATTTCATGCCGTATTTTATAACTTTTCTGCGTTTTTCATTTTATCGAGCAGCATTTAGTAATTTGATTCGTTTTTAGCGTCTCATGCCGTATTTCGTAATCTTATCTGCTTTATCATTATGCCGTATTTTATGAATTGATCCGTTTTGTATTTCACGCCGTATTTCATAATCTTATCTGCTTTATCATTTACGCCGTATTTTTGGAGGCGGCTGGTAGAGAAGAACGCATCCAATGAACGGCGATTTGCCCATTTTGAAGTTGAGGGAATAAAGTTTTATGGGGAGGTGCCCATCGGGGTTGCCGACAACAGCGTTTTCAGGCACCTTTGAGTGACTACAGCGAGCCAGCGGGGACTCGGACGGGAGTCCGGCGCACATCGTTGGACTCAAATAGTCACTATGAACAAAACGAGGGGTCGCATGCACCAGTTCAAAGGTGGGGTAGGACAACGAGGATGTCGGAAAGTGAGGCTGGTATTAGTCGCATACTACAACGGGGGCTAAGGAGACGAGGCGATTTTGCTTGAAAGAGTCATCCAAGAGGCACACACATATGTATATATACATATATAGTTATATGGTCTGTCCTGAATATAGGGAAAGTGACGGTCCGGATTCTGCTTTGACAATCCAACTTAGCGTAAGTAGCGATTGTCTCTACACGTTACAAGCGAGGTCCAGGTATTGTCCGGGGCGATTTGATTTCCACTAATAGTCTCTGCAACACTGTACCAGCATGCTCAGGTTATTTTCCGGATCATGGTACCGTAGACGGTCACGGGCCGTCAAATTAGCCTGACATCCGTTGTCCTTTATAATCGCGGAAGCTACCGAACGTATAATTTCAGGTCGTTGTGACTTGTTGTTTCCCATGACCATTACTTAGTATACGGCTAAAACCGAGTAAACTTAATATTTTTGATTTCTGTCTTAATGAAGTTGGTGGCTTGAACGTGCAGCCAGGGGCCTCCTATTCCCGGACGGTCATAACCGTCAAAGTTTTAACGCATAGGGGCGGCTGGTTGGGGTACTGCATGTTTCCTATTTTCTGTCGGTGTGGAGCTTAGTGTTCAGTCTCCTAAATCGGTTAAAACAGCCTAATTTTCACTATCTCGTCCGCACTACATCGCGCAACACTCGTGCCGGTTGTCAGACAAGCACTCGACAAATAAGGATGATAACATCATAGTATTAGTAAAAACAGATCAAGCTAAAGCATACGAGCAGGATCATAGAATACGGTTAGGGAATACAAAAACGGATCAATTCTTAAAATACGGCATAAATGATAAAGCGGTTAAGATTATGAAATACGGCATGGAACGTTAACAACGAATCAAATCATGAAATGCGGCCCAAAAATGGTAAAACGGATAAGGTTATAGAATACGGCATGAAAACGAACCAAATCATGAAATACGGCATAAAATGACTAAACGGATAAGGTTATAAAATACGGCATGAAATACTAAAAACGAATCAAATCATGGAATACGGCATAAAATGACAAAACGGATAAGGTTATAAAATACGGCATGAAATACTAAAAACGAATCAAATCATGGAATACGGTATAAAATGACAAAACGGATAAGGTTATAAAATACGGCATGAAATACTAAAAACGAATCAAACCATGGAATAAAATACGGCATGAAATGACAAAACGGGTAAGGTTATAAAATACGGCATGAAGTGCTAAAAACGAATCAAATCATGGAATACGGCATAAAATGACAAAACGGGTAAGGTTATAAAATACGGCATGAAATGCTAAAAACGAATCAACTCATGAGATACGGCATGAAGTACGAGTTCCTTGGGGTTCCCGAATGATTCTGACATCGAAATCAATGAAAAGAGGCGTAACGGGGCCGGAACGGGCCTGTTACAAAAGTAAGTAATATACTATTTTGACAATTTTTGAGCCCAGCTGGCCTGCTAGCTTCAACGCATCCCGTCGCGGCTCGTCAAATGTCACCACAGCTGGGCCAGGCTCGCCTGGAAGTTATTTCAGGGGCGGGCCGTGACAAATTCCGGTCCTAGGGTTCCGTATTGATGTAAATCACGCAATACATATACGTTCGGTCACGCTGCAACATGTTAACTTGCTGCTTTTTGTGTACCACTTCTAATATGCGGCTGCGCTATTTGTTATTTATATAGTGTGGTACCTGGTTAGGTATTTTATTGGTCGATGCCCTGATAAACTAATATATTGTTAAACTAATTATTTTTTATACTAAACTTGTTAAAGATTTGTCAAAAATTGTTACTTCAAATTTTCATATACCTTTATTCAGTCTTAAATCTAAACCAAACTTAAAGTCAAAATTTTATAAAATCCTTTAGTCCTTCCAAAAACGGCTATGCGAACCCTTGCGACGTAGGCCGTTGATGTTCGTCGACCCTTTCTACTAAATGTAGAACCATTTTTTCGAAATCCCAAACACTAAGCCATATATGCCAGAGCATTGATTCAGAGGGGCGCAGCCGGCCGCCCCTGAGGCTTCAGACCTCCCTCCCAAATCCCTGATCTATAGGAAATTTGACAAAATTTTGGTACAGATTTGGGGCGAAATTGGCAAAAATGAGAGTACGACGGGCGGAGGTGGCAGACCGTCAACTTTTTGTCATCACCAGCGTGATTGCCCCAAGCCCTCCCCCGAGGGCCTATAGTCCCCCTTCCGAGATGAGCTCCCCTTCTTTGACCCCGGCTAACCCTCACCACCGAAACCTCGGCGTCAAGCAATTATTTGCTAATAGCCCAACGCTGTGCTGAACTGCAATTCCTATGTGTGCCATTTCTACATTTCGATATTAATGATTAATTTAGGAGTCAACATCTGTACAACTAATTCTATGGTAAAAATGTGGTTAAAAAATGTCTGAAAATTGTGAAATAAATACTAAATTAAGCACGAATGCTCATATATGCAGCAAAGACTATATTCAAGAACGTTGTAAGATTTCAATGCTAAACTACCGTTATAAATGCTGATAAATCACTTTTCAAGCAAAATATATCAAAACGAATCAGATGCTGAAATCTAAAGGCAATGGTGTTTAGGATACCAAGGGCATTGTTACAATTACTGGTATTTGGGATGCCATTGTAATTATTGCTCAAATTGTTTCTTTAAAAATTATTTGCATAAAGCATTCCTGTAAACAAATTTATTTCAAATCAATCGTTAGCAATCAGGGCCCGCAGAAATATGGTTCCCTTGTTAGAGCCAATAACATATGTTTGCCTTCAAAGCTTCTTAGGGTTTAGGTCACGGTAGCAAACTCCCTGCTTAGCCTATGGTGCTCGCTCCGCATTTTACATCACCTTCCCCGACCCTTAATACTTCACTTCACCCCCACAGTTCCTCGGCATAATATTATTTGTCTGTCAGTATGGCTAACTCAACCACAAAGTTTATCCCAAAACATATAAAAACTTTTCAACCCAAAAGTCATCGCAGCACGTTGTGGTGTCAAACTTTAACTGAAGATCAAAATTAGCTTTATGTAATGGTGGCAAGATTCTTCCGCATAAAATGTTTTCCTCGATTATTCACAAAAAAATCTCTTCTTGTCTGTGCTCTGCCTTACTGTCATGTTCATTCACCACCACAGCCTTAGTTCTGCTCTTTCTGCATGGCATAAACAGGTACCAAATCTTCACCAACACAAACCGAAAATTCTAGACTTACTTAGAATTTTAAAACTTGGTCACTTCGCTTCTGCAACCACGTATGCCATTAGAACGCGCGCAACTATCATGTTAAGGTAACCCTACAGCTCGTAGAATGGTACATCTACTTGGTGACTCCAACCCCGTTTATACTCATACGAACTCATTATATCCTAACATCGGACTTGGCCAATTCAGATTGCAAATATGTAATTATTTAATTGATACGTTCATAAATGAACATTTGTTATAAATTAGCACTCAGAGAACGACGGGGTTGTTTTCCATGTATATCGTTGCACGCCCTCCAATCATATGTAGTCACGCTACATGCGGTAACATCATCAATGTTGACGCGGGTGATCCACATATCCAGTGTGCAATGTGCAAGCGTTTATACCATACAGCGTCAAAATGAGTGAATATTACTGAGCGCTTGGACAAAAAAACTACTGAAACCACAGTGTCATATGTTCTGGGTATGTATCAGTTGTTTGCCTTGTACTAAAAGCCTGATTGATTGAGCCAACAAGAATACCGAAAGTGTTGCTAAAATGTCTGAGGAAAGAAAACATCTTCCTGATATTGTTAACGAAGCGTTGTTACACCGGAACCAGAACCCAGATTTTCAACCACAGTCTGGTACATCGCCAGCCCCTCATCATGCAACAACTGCGGACCCATCGTCAGCTGTAATTGAACAGGCAGTGCAAGAAATTAATGATCGTGCGTTGCGCAAGTCACACTTATAGTTTTTCGATTGGCTCAGCCGGGAAATGATGCGGCGATTTTTCATCGCCCCATGACAGCAACTCGCAAAGCCACCTGTTTCTGACCTGGGAAGCCAGAGTGTCAGCCATCGCCCTCTTAAAGTACTGTTCGAAAATGCAGATCAGCAAAAAATCGTTCTCCGGAACTGTTTCAACCTTACCAGGATTACTGATGCCCGATTGTTACAAGTTAGTATAAAACCGAATCTGACCCCGATCCAACGGCTGGCCAACCGGAAGCTCTATTTAGCGTATAGGATAAGGCGTAAGGATTAAATGGAAAAGTGTTGTAATATATGGAGGCAAGATTTCTCTTGAATCTGAGCTTCCTCGGCGACGTATATACGAGAGTAAAGGAACGTCCTACAATCAGGTATAGCACAGCTACCGCAATCGCAAGAAACTCCGAATAACGGTTATGTTGTAAACCCAAACGCGCTGTTTCGTCAGTAGCTGAAGGTTTACTGACCACAGATAATGTTTTATAATACCTCTACTGACTCTGTTTGTAAATATAAAGATTGTAGTATAAATTTATCTGGCAGAATCAACGTAAAAACGGTCTGTATTGTGAAAGCAGTTCTAGCTCGATTGTTGTAGTGTCTGATAACAATAATCTTTTGTCGAGCGATACTGGTTTTGTTTGTGATAGCTCAAACAATGAAATATTGACAATCTATATAATGTGCATTAACGGTATTATTACTAACACTCAGTCACGTGTTCCAAAATTTGATTATTTGTCTTTGTACATCTAGCAACCTTCCATCATTCTGATAACGGAGACATGGCTTGATCCTCGAGTCCGAAATAACGCTTCCTTATGTGACTTATAGGTCATATAGGCCGGCGCGCGGTGGCGGGGTGCTTGTCTACGTTAAAAATACTTTACACTCGTGTCCGTCGTCCTTTGATACAACATCCGATGCTGACAGCGTGTTTTGTAAAATTAGAACTCGTGAATTACAGTAACCAGTGATAGTTTATTGCGCATATCGCTCGCCATATTCTACGGGTAGCGACACGCGGTTTTCGCTCTTAAAATGTGCAAGTCAGGTGTATTCCGAAATCGTGCTTGGAGGGGACTTTAAAAACAAAAATATAAATTGGTCAAAATTGACATTGCCTGAGTTGTGTGACAAGTCTATGAGGTGTATTATCGTTAGTAACCTAACTCAGTATGTATGCGAACCTACCAAAGGTTGTAATATTCTGGATTTATTGTTTTCCAATATTGATGGCATGGTTGGGTCTGTTGGTACAGATACTCGAATTGGCTGAACAGATCACTCAACTGTATGCTTTGAAATAAAATTGCAAATAAACACATCTCAACTGTTCGTAACTGCTGGCCTCGTTGTAATTGGGAAAGAATGTGCATTGGTTTAGTTCATGAACTTGGCGGATTTGACTCAACCGATGTGGATGTTGACTGGCGAATGCTCAAGAATGAAAGTTGTCGTAATATAATCCGATGTAGCCCAAAACACCAGCCCTCGTCACAGTGTTGGCGTCCTCCATGGGCTATCTTCCGAGTATGGGCAGCTATTAAACGACAACGAAATGCATAATGATCATATTCCTGCAATATTAACGCCCGGACACTGGCAAAATTGCGACAGATTGCTTCCGCAGCCGATGTTGAGATACGTACAGCACGATCTAGATACCAGCGGCGTCTGGCAAATGACTTGAGTATAAACCCGAAATCTTTCGGGGATCACACAAAATAGAAATTTCGTACTCATTTTCCGCCGGGGCCGTTGAAGACTTAAACTGGTGAACTTCATAGACGATGATTTTGTTACTGCCACCACATTCAATGACCATTTTTTGAAAGTATTAAATACGTCGTTGTATGATAATGGACTAATTGTGGTTGAAACAACGTCAAATGTCAGTGACGTGGTTTTTTTTCGGTTGACTCGGTATATAGTGTGCTGCTCAAGCTAAAACCTGGCTACTGATCAGGTCCTGGCGGTATTCCTAATCGTGTCCTAATAAAATGTGCAGCAGTATTATCGGAGCCGTATTCCAGATATTTCGCTTAATACTCAATACTAGCACCCTTCCACCGTACTGTTGTACGGCTAATGTTGTACTCACTTACCGTAATGTCGAGGTAATCCAGATAACTGCAGAAGAATTAATTTGGTCTCAGCAGTATGTAAGGCATTTAAAAATTGATTCAAACGAGGCTATTTTAGCATATATGGCGCAACCGTTTAGTTTACGTGGCGCAATATGGTTTCACGAAAGACAAGACCATTGGCCTCGAAGTAATAAGCTTTCTCCATTTTGCAATAACGTGCATTGATACTGGATAATCTGTCGATGTATGCTATCTAGATATACGTAAAGCATTCGATTCTGTAAACCACACATTGCATTTAGAACAGTTAACTAGTTTACGGAATCATGGTGAAATTACACAGGTGGTTAGCTGCCTATGTAACTAAATAGAACATAGTGTTATTGTTAACAATTGTCCGTCTGATCCTGTGAGAGTGCTAAGTGAAGTACCGCAAAGTTCCGTAATTGGTGCCGTTCTGTTTTTATTTGTATTCGACGACATGGGCAATCATTGCTCTGGTTTCATCGGGAAATATGCAGATGATGCACGGTTTGCACGGCGAACTCATTTGGATTGGCCTAATAATGACTGTGATAGTCTGCATAATTGCGCCACTGGCGTTGCGAATGCGGAAATTACCAACTTGTTGCTTTTGCGAAAGACAAATGCGAGATACTTCACTTCAGACGTAATAACCCGCGAGGACAATATACAATGAATGAGCTGAGCTGTGTCGATGCTGTCTCTTATCTAGGTGTCATAATCTCAAGAAATCTGAAATCGTCAGTGCACTGCGCAGGTATAGCGTCCAAGACCAACAGCTTTTTACGTGTAATAAAGCGTTGCTTTTATACCCGTTACTAAACAAGTATTTCTTTCACTGTACATGTCGCTTATTAGATCAAGACTGGAATATGCGACGCCTGTCCGGTCACCATATTTAGCTCGTGATATGGATTTATTAGAGAGTGCGGCGGGCAGCAACCAAAATCGTTGTTGGGCTTACTCGTTTGTCCTAAGAATAACGACTTTCCAGGCGTGGACTACAAAAGTTGGCAGTACGCAGACGCCGTCAGGGTTGGATTTTAACTACAAACTGCGTCATAGTCATTTTAACTACAATTGACTTGTCTATTTGACTGGGCGCAAGATCCACGGACACGGGGACATGAACTAAAAATACGGGCGATACGTACCCCGCGACTTAATGTAGCTCTATGTTTCTTTAGCCCACGGTGTATCAATGATTGGAGCAGTTTGCCTGAACATATGGCAACTTCACTTACATTGGCAATTTTCAAATCACGGCTCCATTCACGTTTCCTGTTTCGTGCTTTTTATCTTGCAGATATCAATAATTCGACCTTCAACCGCCGGAATTCTGTCTCTAGCGTATTTCCGTCTGCCAACAGAAATCGAACACTTTCTTGCGATTAATTATCTAACGACCAGATGGATCCACAAGTATCCACAAGTAAGCATTATCCTAGTGAACGATAGGGTAGTCCTTTCTTACCACACCCGCCTATATGAACATGTGATGGGCAGCTCTTGAGCTGAAGGGCAGCCGAAAACTTATACTAATATTATAGTTACAATAAACCCTTTCTGTTCAGTTCCCCAAATCTATCTGTAGCTATAGCTGTCTTTCACAAATATTTACATAGCTACATCGGTGAATTTCTTCTCAATTTTGCTTAGTAATGGTTTATATAATTGTTTATCTTAATTTCGTTGGGATGTGTTATTTTCCATCCTGACGGTTATCTTAGTTATTGTGAGTTTATCGGTCTTCTCCGCGGCACGTTTCTTACTAAAACGCAACCAACATCTCCAATGGTGGCCAGAGGGATAGGGGTGGAAGCTGAGAGCGAGTTCGAGAATTGCCCAAAAAGAAGTGAAATCAAGAACTAGGGAGAAGAGCCACCAAGGGATGCACCGGTCTACCAGCGGTCGGAGATACCCTTTATCACTGGATGAAAGTTACGCGAGTTCCCGGCGGTAGACATGTCATTGTCCCGGGCAGGGATATCAAGGTTAGGTTAATGTATGGTGTTTAATCTTGAACTGGGATAAGTAGGCCGTGTGAACGTATATACACTAGAATTAATTACAGTTAAACCAATTGTGCCCTGCAACCTTCACAGACTTAAACCATTGGTTGCACTAAAAAGTGAATTGCTATGGGATAAAAATGGTGAGTTTAGGTAAGGATAGGATTGATGCGTTCGGCATCCTTTTAAGTATGGCTATTTCAGGATTAAGCTGAAACTAAATTAAATTTTGGGTTAACAGAGCTGCATGCCCGTGCTAACACTGCCTAAACCCTGGCGAGTCCGGAGAACGTGCCGTGGGTAATTAATTTATACTAAAAATGTTTAAATAGAATTGGTGAACTGCAAAATTTAACATGAAAATATTGACTAACGTTATTGAATATGAACACTTAGCTCCTCAACGGTTGTACCCTGGCTAGTCCGACTGACAGGCCATGGGACATTGATAACATTTTTGGAAAAGAGTAACTCTGTACATGTACAAGTTTGAATGTAAAACCGAATATATTTAGGACCTGATTAAAGAAGTTTAAAAAGAAATTGTAAAGTTGAAATAAAAAGTCAAGAAAACAACGTTAGAATATTGCGAATTAAAACAATAATTTATTTAAAGAGTTCCTAAACAGTTTTGCATGCGGTGCCGTGTCCGTTGAGAATAGCACACACACCCCGAAGTTAGAGTTTACCAGAACGTGTCCGAGATCACAGGTTCTGAGTGTAATATTTATAAATTTCATGCAAAATGTTTTAGGTAAAAATGTCACTACGGCGAAGAGTCCGCATAACCGTCCCGTAGTGCGTAGCAAAAAGAATTTGAATAAGTTTTGGGGATAGTTTTTAAAAAGTAAAATTGAAAAATTTGAATCAGAAAATCTGTACTCAGAAATTTTATTATGGATGGTGGAACCAAAGTGGGAGTGAACTATATTAGTTCTGAAGGCATCCAAGCTCTATCTCAGCTCGACAAGCGGCCAGAGTTGAGGTACAGATTGGAGCTAGGAAGGGATTTCCATAAGTTTGTTTGCTTATGAGTGCACAGTAGCGTTTTCCATTACTGAGGATAGCTATTTCCCGTAGAGAGCAACAATTGGTGCTTTACCTTAAGAGATCGTAATACTAATGTGGCAGGATTGCACCAGAACGATAAAGCTATGATTATTTACAAGTTGTCTGAAAATAGATAAAAGATATAACACATTAGCATTCAGAATCTAGCAGTCTTTTGAAACCAGGCGCCGTCTACGCTAACCATTTAACCAATAGTACCACAAAAGTGCCGAATGATTACGTGCTACAAAAACATGGTGTGGCCCTGCCACCCTAAGTACTCTGCAACGTGGCCTGCACCATCGAGTCATATATAAGTAACTCCAAGTAACCTACAAGTAAACTAAAGAAAAACAACACCATCAGCTCCTGCTGGCCTGGTAACACACAAAATCATGTAGTAGAAATTTTATTACTTGACGTTAGCTGGAAATTTTTAAACATTATATAGGTACACTGTTAGCACATAACAAAAGATTATATAGCAAAAACTTAACAAGAAAACCCCTGGCCTTATGCACCAGGTATAACAAGGATAACATATTTCTCACATAGTGATATCTTAGCCTCGATCCAAAAGCTTCGCACTGCGTAACAAATTTACCTGTAACAATTTTTATAAGTTTTTGGATTTTTAACCAGTTTGGGACAATAGCGTGCGATCATGCATTATAGGATACATGTACCTTAAATCGTACTACCTGAAGTGTTTGTGTGTTTCGTGAACCTGAAAAACTAAAGAATTTTATGTGTTAGTGTTAGGGACAAGTGACACAGGATTTTCCCTAAATAGAACGTGGGTGTTGGCCCATAACTGCCAAGCCCCCTAAGCGTAAAATTTCCCCGGCCTGTGCATTGGACAACCCCTAGGCGAGGCTTACGCTAAGACATAGTTCCGACGACTATGTCCCACCCTAAGGAAGGTTTACGATGTCACAGCCTTCGACGATAGAGCAGCCCATGGTATGGCAGCCTGGGGTCCAACGGGTGGTGAAAAGGTGCCGGAAAGGTAGAAAGACCAATCCCACCCAGAGGTTCCCGTTTAAGGAATGGGCTGCCCTTTTTCTGGTCTGCCTTATAACCCGGCTTGGGCTTACTATGCCTAGCACACCCGCCTCCTCGGCAGGGTCCAGAAATGCAGGTAACCTCCTGCAAAGTTACTGAAGGTGAGCGTAGATGTATTTATGCGTATGTGGGTATAAATGTGTAAAGACCCTTTTACAAGTGTTATCGGAACCTAGGCGGAGATAGCGTCATGTCAGGGCGACACTGCGAACTGTAATAGAGCAAAGCGCACGACTGAAAGATAAAAATCGTATAAAACTCCGTGCAAAATACCGACTACATCGAGAGATAACACAAAACCAGCCTGGCAAAAATAACAGTAGTTTTGATAAAATCCTACCAATTTATATCTCACTTTACCTACCCAAAGATAATAATAAAAATAAAAAAAAACAACATTCATAACAACCATATTACTACTAAAGAAAAAAGAAACAAAACGACACGTAGTATATCCTCGCACTACATAATAACCGTTGCCACCTCGTCGAATAATAATCAAAACTAAACTAAACTCGTAGCTATATTTACACGATAGAGAGAAATTTTAGCTATTTAAATTTATTTAACAATAATAATATATATTAGTAATAATATTCGGCAAATTTTAAGAAAAACTTTTTGAAGAGTTTTGGACGAGAAATAGGGTTATATAGAGGTATTCCGTAGGGATTAAGTATATTTCCAGGGGGAAATGAATGAGGGGAACCCCGTTGTATAGTTTTAAGGGTTTGGGAATTGTACAGGTTCGGAAAAAATCAAATATTGATGTAGTTGATTTAAGAAGAAATTAATGAAATTTAGAGGAACCCAAGGTTAATAAAAATAGAGAAATAACGGAATTAAGGGGGCTTCCACCTAAGGAAAAGATGAAATATAAGCCGACGATAGGGGAAAGTTGTCCCCGAATTGAGGAAATTTAAATAAACTGATAAATTTGATAGCAAAGTAAAAATATTGATTTTTAAGTAAAATAAAGTGTCAAATTAGAGCATAGGGATGGTATATCCCCGTATAGGAATAAATAATGAGTTCACCCGAGTGGGAGTAAGGGAAAACGCACCCGTTAAGAAATATAACATACCCCACCGAGAGGAAATAGTTATGAATCATGGACACCAATGATATTTGGGTGAAAATAATGAAATTCGTAAAATTGGGGATTCCGAGTCATATTTTAGAGGTAATATATTGAGAAAGAGGGGGAAATGAGGATGAAATATAAAATTTGGATAGATTTTATCCCACCGGAGATGAATATAGGAATCACCCCTACGGGAGAATACATATCCCCCAGGGAAGGATATTGAATATTGGTAAGACGTTAGAACTTAGGTCGAAACCTATGTAATATGGTCCAAGCGGGAGGGAAATACAAGGTTGGACCTGCCCAAAAGTTGACATCCCCCGGACCCGACTCCTCAACGTCCCTGTTGAGTATGTGATCTAAGGAGCAGGTTAAGCTTGTATTTGAAAGTTTTATTTCCATTTGACGGAAAATTGTCTGATAGCAAACCCATATATATTCAAAGCAAAGTATAACCACCCATTATACATCTGGAAAAGCAATTAACAACGTTAGATATATAAGGCATTAACGAAAGGATTATAATGAAACATGACATATTATCAATGCGAACAAAAGTAAAATATTATGGCAGTAAAAGATTAATGCTGAGCAAACATATTATACACTGTAACAATTAACTAACCAAGGTTATTTGAATATAATGTTATATCGAATACTGAATTACACAAAATAGTTACCCGAACCAATTATACAAAGCGATATAAAATTCAG